>CAUYON010102022.1:0-13315 GCA_963573935.1 Arctocebus calabarensis | reverse complement strand
CATGCACCTGAGCTGGCAGGTTCGAATCCAGCTCAGACCCGCCAAACAACAATGACGGCTGCAACCAAAAAATGGCCAGGCATTGTGGCAGGCGCCTGTAGTCCCAGCTACTTGGGAGGTGGAGGCAGGAGACTCGCTTGAACCCAGGAATTGGAGGTTGCTGTGAGCTGTGATGCCACCGCACTCTATCCAGGGTGACAGCTTGAGGCTCTGTCTCAAAAAAAAAAAGAAACCCCGTATAAACGATGCCTTGTGTATCATTACTCTTATACAAGAGACCCAGTACAAGTGATACCTTTTCACCATATAAATTACTGACTTGACTCTGCCCTGTTCCCTCTTTCTCAAACTGAGTCTTTTGGGGTTATAAACTAACTTTCAGGGTCTAAGTCCCCTTGTTTCCCTGAGGCTCCCACTTGTCCTTGCTCAACCTCTGCAGGCTCCATGACGGTCGTGACGGTCAAGGCTGTGGCCGGGATGCTTGTCTTGTCCATTCAAGGGAACCTGCAGCTCGACTACCCCATCTTCTACGTGATGTTCGTGTGCATGGTGGCAACCACCGTCTACCAGGCCGCGTGAGTTGCAGACATTCTTTTCCTGCTGGGCCTCTTGATTCGGGTCTCTTTTATCTTAGGGGCCTGATTTAATTTGCTTGTGATGCTGTAGAGAAGGAAAAAGACTCAGATCACTAGGATTTGGTGTCCAGTGTGGAGAGAGAAGAGTTACTGATCTATTCGGTTGTCACATGGAGGTCTATGCTGCTTGAAAAAGGAAGCCAGGAGTGGACGTGGTTTTTCACCCTCTGCCTCAGTATGAGAAATGCTGGTTGGAGGCAGCCTCCCTTCCCCTCTTCCCCAAGGCAGGTGTCTGTCTCAGGAACCTCAGAAGCTTTGCCATCCCTGGAAGCACCTACTTGTCCACTGGATGGAAAATAAAAACGGTCATTTCTTATGTGTAAGCTATTTCCCCCGAATCTTCCCAAGGAGCAGTGCTCTCTCCTCTCTGTAAAGAGAGCCGTTAGTAAAAGGCAGCAGCTGAGGGCAAGGCCTGTGTCTTGTTCCTGCCTGTGTCCCTGTGCCCAGCAGAAGGCCTGGGAGGAAGGAGGTGCTCCAGGAACATTGCAGGTGAGCAGAACTCACTGGTGTGTGAGGCTTATACAGCCTGGGACACTCCGGCTCCGACTCTGTCCTGGGTTCAGGATCCACCAGCCCCAGGACCACAGGAGTGGCTGCTACTGACCAGTGCTCAGAGTGGTAGCTCTGTTCTCAGTGCTTGATGGAACCAACTTATTTGGTCCTTACAGCACCCCTTTCAGGCAGGGGATAAGGTCCCTGTGCTGCCTATGAGGAACTGAAGCAAAGAGAGGTAAGAGGTGAGGAGGTGGCAGAGCTGAGCGTGAACCCAGGCGCCTGGCCACGCCCCCGCCACACTGCCCTCCTCCGTCCCACTCAGCTGCTCCCTCTGCAAATGAGAACAGCTGGAGTCCCCACCTAGGAGCCATGGAAACCCTGGGACAATGACCCGTAAACTTGAGCTGCTTCTGCAGTTATTGTCCTTACTGTTGTTATCTTTAGTCCTACCACAATAATCCCTGTCCTTGCAGGGAGCCCCTGCCAGTGCAAGGCTCTGTGCTGAGCAGCACTCCCGGGGCAGCAAAGATGACTCGGCTGTCCCTGCTGGCCTTCTAGGGAGCTTCTCATTCACCTGGACAGCACAGTCCCCTGAGAGCCCTCAGTATGCAGAGGTGACAGTAGTCATTGCCCTCAAGACACTCATAGCCCAAAGGTAGTGGGTGGGGGCGCAAGTAAACAGACCCTTACAACTGAGTGTTGAGTATGTGACTGTCGGCAGCTGGGCAGTGAGAGCTAAACTGCTATGCAGAGACTGTGTTCTTAAATGGGGTTCTTGTTTACCATAAATGACAAAAATAGGAATGACTCAAATTTTCTTTTTCCTATATTTACTGCCATGATCACATTATTTTTAAATGCAAAAGAAAAGGAGTCTGAAAGAACAATGATATCACTAGGCAGAAGGTGTTAAGCGCTTTGAGAGTTTCTTGGGGGTGTGGGGGATGTTCAAGAGACCCAGGAATGGCTCTGGTTAGTAGGGGACAGATAGAGGGGTGAGGAAAACAGCATTTCAAGTGATGTGAAGCATGAGGTCAAAGGTGTGACACCAGGGAGGACATGGTCCAGCTGGGAAAAGGGGGCGAACTTCATCCTGTGTGTTGAGGGGAAGAAGAAAGCCAAGCGTGGACCCCAGACCAGGGACACGTGGTGCCCTGTAACATGAGGATGGCATGTTTATAAACCAAGAAATATTCTTCCATGCCTCATCTTGGTATTTCAAACCAAATTCTCCTGCCATCAGCTTTGCCTTCACCCCGTCCCACAGCCCACTGACTCGAGTGCTTTTGTGTTGAAGGTTTCTAAGTCAGGCCTCACAGATGTACGACTCTTCCTTGATTGCCAGCGTGGGCTACATTCTGTCTACAACTGTCGCTATCATAGCAGGTAAGGGTGGCGAGCCGTAGATTTCCCTCATCTTCTCTAGCAGACACATTATCCAAGGGGGCAAGTTCTGCCCCATCTGTAAGCTGAAGCTGCTCACTTGTTTGCTTGTCAGAGTTTCCTGGAGAATGTGCAGGAGTTCGAGCCAAACGGCCTAGGTTTGCAGCTCTGCAGGGACACACACTAGCTGTGTGATCTGGGAATGACACTTAACCTCTCTGAGCCGCAGTACCATATTTATAAAATAGAAGTAATAACACTTACCTCCTAGAATTGCAGTAGAGAAGAGAGTGTCCCCCTACTTCGTAGGGTGGGCGCTGTAAAACATTTGCCATGATCTGCTGGCCCCAAGGCCGCAATGACCAAGTGACCACACATCTCTTTCGCATGATTTCTAGGGTTAGCACCTGCCACATCAGGTGCTCGGGAAGTGATCACTATTGTTTTCCAGTTCTTCTATGCTGCCCCTAAATTTTTATTTTCTCTTTGAGGTTGAAAGGTGTAAGTGGCTTACACCTGAGGCTGCAGTGGAGATGTTCAGGTCAGATTTATTGAAAGGGGAGGGTGACCCACCTGGCCAGTACAAAGGAGGCCTCTGCGCCCTGGGATGGGCGGAGGCAGTTAGAGATCACTTTTATATGGGCTGTAGGAGGTAGGCAAATTCCACAGCTTGCCTGGAAGGTTAGGGTCTTTTGTGAGAACTTCTCAGGGGGTGGGCTAGCCAAATCCTTTGTGTCTTTGTCTTAGGAGGTAAGAAGGAGGAGGGGAAAGGGTTTGTGTCTGGCTGGGTTAGGCTCCCCCAACAGAGGTGGCTTCAGAAGGCTGCAAGCATATCAAAGAGTTTGTTGTTTGTCTGTTTTTTATGACTAAAATCTTCCGGTAAGAACCAAGGGCTTGTCTTTGAAAAAGGCCTAGCAATAAAGCCACATACTGCTGAGTCCCCGTTCACAGCAGGCAGGGTGCACAGCCCTCCAGGGCCTGCACTGTGAGTGCCAGGGCTGTCGGTCCCTGACCCAGAGCAGCCAGAAGCTAAACAACCGCATGGTCAAGAACCTTGGTCAGGAGGAGTGAGCGCCAGGCAGGGTTGAAAAGAATAGCAAACACCATGGTTGGTTCAGATGTCATGGCAGGGAGACAGCATAAGACCTGCAGAGCTGAAATGATTCCAGCTAGAGGCTTGTTCAAGGCAGGGCCAGCCCACGCCACAGGAATGCACCCACAGGTTTGGCACCTGCCAGCCACAGGAGGTTAGAAAGCTCCAGTAGCTAAGTGCAAAACCTCGTTATCCATCTTAAGAAAGATCGGGAAAGGAGTGTGCAAGCCCAGGTCAGTGCTGTCAGCAGTTTGGTCAGAGCTGTGTTTCATCGCCATTTTCCTGGCTTTGATTATGCACTATGGTTATGATAGGATTGGGGGAAGCTGGAAGAAGGGTCCGTGGGGACTCTGGACTATTTCTGCGAGTCTAATATTATCTCAAAATAAAAGTTTTACAAAGAATCAAAAGATAGAGATCACTGAGGTCTAAGAGGGGAAGAAAGAAGGCAACCTGTTCCCCCAAATGACTTTTATCCCATTCTTCTAATATTTTGCCAGGCACAATCATGATATCTTTTGATCATTTTGGCTTCCTGGAGAGAAGAGAGTTTAGCCAGTTCCTACACAGAGCAGGTGGGTGATTTGACCAGTGTCTGCGCTTATTTGCTGCTTGCAGGTGCCGTGTTTTACCTGGACTTCCTCGGGGAGGACGTGCTGCACATCTGCATGTTTGCGCTGGGGTGAGTTCCATCCTGCCAGGGCAGGGCGTGGCTGGGCGTGGAGCCCTCCACACAGGTCTCCTCCTTTTCCCTCTTCCTTCTGCAGCTGGTCCATCCTTTAGAGTCAGGGAAGCTGGTGAGCTTTGGACCTTTGCCCCTCGAGGTGAGCAGTTGGCTCCCCAGAGTGCTTTATCTGCTTCCCCTTTCTTCTCATTGGGGCTTTAATCTCTACGGCATTTCTAAAATATCACCTGTGGACACATAAAAGACTCTCAACCTCACCTCATAGCTAAGAAATGCACTATGAAGCTACATGAGATACCATCTTTTTGCAAAAACTAACAGTATGGGTAGTAGTCCATGTTGGCAGGAGGATGAAGAGGCCCATTTCCTGCCTCTCCTGAGCTGTACTTTAATGTTGGAGGGCAATTCGGTGACATCAAAACTTAGATGAACGAATGGGAGGCGCCTGTGGCTCAGTGAGTAGGGCGCCGGCCCTATATACTGAGGGTAGCGGGTTCAAACCCGGCCCCGGCCAAACTGCAACCAAAATAAAAAGAAAAAACTTAGATGAACAGGCTTTCAGATGTAGCATTCCACTCCTAATCATTTATTTTGGAAAAAATACTTCATTGGGGACACAAAGACAGATGTATGAGATGAGGCTATTTATTATTTTTTAAATTAGTTGTATATGCAAATAATTGGAAGCAATGGAAAAGCCCAGCAATAGAACATGGTTTAAAAAAAAAAAAAGATTGTAAGTTCAGGTAATAACATGCTGTGCTGCCATTTTGAAAACTTGAGGCCAGTCTGATCCAGAACTCAGAACACATTAATGAAAAAAGTCATGAAATTCATAAAAGCATGGCTTTAAGACTCTATGATCTAAAGTTCTGCTTCTAGATTTTTACCCAAAAAGAAATGAGTCCATATATTGGCCAAATGACTTGTACGTGAGTATTTTTTTATGATAGGCTCATATTGGAAACAAGTCAAATGTTGATCAACAAGAGTTGAAAAAAAATTGTAGGGCGGCTCCTGTGGCTCAGCGAGCAGGGCACCGGCCCCATATACCGAAGGTGGCGGGTTCAAGCCCGGCTTCGGCGGAACTGCAAAACAAAAAAATAGCCGGGCGCTGTGGCGGGTGCCTGTAGTCCCAGCTACTCGGGAGGCTGAGGCAAGAGAATCGCTTAAGCCCAAGAGCTGGAGGTTGCTGTGAGCAGTGTGAGGCGACGGCACTCTACCCAGGGCAATAAAGTGAGACTCTGTCTCTATAAAAAAAAAAAAGAAAAGTTCCTCAACTGTTAGCAAATCATACCGAGGAGTGGGTACCAGCCGGGACAAGTAGCAATTGCAGTGGAGGTCCCTTCGCTGTGCAATATGGAATCATTTTCAGTGGGATTATTTGGAGAAAATAATGTCAAAACTGTATATTCAGAGGACAGTGCAAAACCTTAGTGTGCATAATGAGAGAAGTGAGCTTCCTGTAGAAATATTGAAAGCACAATGCTGATGGACGGTGGCTCAGCTACTCCTTATGTGAAATGTAAAGCGAATGTTTCTTTTTTTCTTCATAGACAAGAAAAGATCTCTGAGTGATGATTAAGATATGACAAAAAGCTCAGACATTTTTCAGGTGGTCGAGATGTGTTCCTGGAGAAGGAAAAATTTGGCTCCACACTGAATATCCTCAGGGAGAGATGAAAGAGTAAAATGCCTTCGAGATTGAGATGCACAGCTGGATAACGCCGAGATAGATCATTTAAGTCGGAACATGAGGTGAACGCCGGGAAGGCTTTTGCACCTGTGCTTGTGTGGTTGCTGAATTTAGAACGAGTTTTCTGCAGGGTAGAGATTTCTGAGGAAGCTTAAGTTTTTCCCTATGCAGCACAGGAAGGATAAAAGAACCTGCAGTTTTATGAAATTAAATTTTTTTTTCTGGTATTGTGGCCCATACTGGAAATAAGTAACACCAAGTCAAAGATCAAACCTCCGCTTACATGAATAGCTTGCAGCCAGGGAAACAGTAGGCAGATTCAGCCCCAAAAAGGCGTGGCCTCAAATTTAAGCATGGAAGGTGAAACTACTTTAAATAAAATAACACAAAAAATTTGATCAGGTGGCTAGGGTGAGCCACTTTCACATACATAGGACAGAGCCATTGAGAGCTGATTTGACTCGACTGATGTGAGGCAAGTGTGGTTCTCTTTAAGACAAAGAGACCATCTTGAACTTCAAATTAGGGCAGAGTTGGGTGAAGCTGTATAGAACTGAGAACTTACTAGTGATATTGACCATTCTCTGAGCAAGTGCTCTAGCTCCATCCAACCCAGACATTTCTTACTGTGTATTGCAGCTCAAGTCACAATCGCCAAGATATGGAAGCAACCCAAGTGCCCATCAACACATGAGTGGATAAATAAAGAGATGGTACATGTGTAGAGACTTTACATCTTTTGTATTTATTTGAATGGAGTTGAAGCACATTCTTCTATTTGTTGTATCAGAAGAAGAGAAAAGCAAGTTTCCAGTGTACTCAATACTAGTACGAAACCAGTAGGTAAACAACTACGCACCCACACAAGGGAAAAACACAATTAAATTCAAGTAGGGGATGGGGAGAGGAGAGAGAGAATTTTGGAAATAAGGGACAGTGATTGGTAAACCCTCACCAGCACACCCCCAGTGAAGGGCTCACCTACAACTTGAACTTTACCTAAAAAGCACAATGTCGCCTAATCATTTGTACCTGATATTAATCAGAAAGAAAAAAATGTGAACATCCACAAACTGATGGTACTAGGAAATTGGTAAAAGCTCTATCCATGTGAACACTAGTAGAATCTCTGGGAATGAAGTTTAACATTGAGCTGTGTTCCAGCAGTTCCAGACACGTTAGCAAGACTGGTGAGGGCTCAGTAAAAATGTGAATATGTCTTAGGGAAATTATTGCCAAGGGACACAGGACATTAAACAGCAAGTTAGTACTACTTTTAATGATTGGAGTGGCATTTGATCTATATTCCAGTAAAGAACTTAAAAGTTATGGTAGTTGCTATTGATTACAAACAAATTTTCAAAATCTGGAGATTCATTGACTGAAATTGGATTTTGCAGAAGAGACTGTGCAAGATACATCATAATGGTGTTTCTGCAATGGTGTGTCCAGAATCAAAAGACCAGATGGTGTAGATGTTCTATGCCATCAACTAATGTTTGTTTTTCATATTCCCTCCTATTTTACCTATAGTATGGAATAACATTTTGCCACATACTTAGAGGTCTTTGAAAAATGCCAGCAAGTACTATACATAATGCCGAGACATTTATGGCATATTTGATTTTGATAATTTCTGAGCTTGTGTGTTTTGAAAAGAGTAGTTTGAAAAATTGGAGTGCGTTTTTGTCTTTATAAGTGAAATATGATCTTCTTAAAGAGGAAATAGTGCTTCATAGGGTAAAAATAACCCAGAACTTTTGAGGAGTGCTGTGAAGTGATTGCTTCCTCTGAGATCAATTTTTCTAAAGAGAGCATAATAAGGAACTTTTAATTAATGTCATTAGCTTATAGTCTGGCAGGTATTAGGAGTTATGAAATGTAGTAATGCATAATAAATCTTCCAGAATTTGAATGCATGTGGTTAAAGGAATGCTGAGCAGACTCAGAGTGATCATTGCATCACAAGTCCAAGGTGCACTGGATTGTTTTGTGCAATTTGAAAGGTTTCAGGTTTAGATTTAAAGTCAGATAGGCATTGTAGCAGAAGTGAGTGCGCTTTCTCCAGAAACCTAGACACATGTGTAAACAGAATGCAGAGTATGGACCTTAAAATGAATACGCATACAATTGAATTTTTGATGTTACTCCCCAAATGGCTCTTTCCATGTCATGTGCATGTATGTAAATGGCAACTCTTTGTTAATTGTTCAATCAAAACTTTAATAATAATATTATTTTGAGACAGGGTCTTTCTCTGTTGCCAAGGCTACAGTGCAGTGGCAGCATCGTAGCTTACAGCAACCTCAAGCAATCCTCCTGCCTCAGCCTCATCAGAAGCTGGAACTACCATCACATGCCAACATGCCTGCCTAATTTTTTAGTTTATTTGTAGAGATGGGGTCTTCCTCTTACCCAGGCTGGTCTCAAACTCCTGTCCCTAAGCAATCCTTCCATCTTGGTATCCTGAAGTGTTGGGATTTCAAGAATGAGTTACCATGCCTGGTCTAAAGCAGAACTTTAGACTGATTCTTGACTCCTTAGTTTCCTTTCTGATTTCTCATTTCATTGAAAAACATGTTAGATCATTTAAAAAAATTTATTCAGGCTCGGCGCCTGTGACTCAGCAGGCTAAGGCACCAGCCACATACACCTGAGCTGGCGGGTTCGAATCCAGCCTGGCCTGCCAAACAAAAATGACGGCTGCAACCAAAAAATGGCCGGGTGTTGTGGCGGGTGACTGTAGTCCCAGCTACTTGGGAGGCAGAGGCAGGAGACTCGCTTGAGCCCAGGAATTGGAGGTTGCTGTGAGCTGTGAAGCCACGGCACTCCATCCAGAGTGACAGCTTGAGGATCTGTCTCAAAAAAAAAAAAAAAAAATTTATTCAGACTCGTATGATTTCATATGACCTCCCCAACTTCCCCCTGGTTTATACCACAGCCATTTCATGCTGGGATATTCCAATATGTTTCTATATGAGAAAGCTTGTTCATCCCTTTCCATCATAATATTCAGTGGAATCTTTTACTAGAGTCAATTCTCTTCATTTGGGTGTAGAGGAGGAATCTACCTTTCTACCCACTTAATCTTAAGTGTGTCCATGTAATTTCTTGGCCAGTGAAATATACAAGGAGTAATAATGCATCCATTCTGGGGATGACAGGTAGACCTACCATTAGCCATCCACTAAGATTTTGATTAGGAGTCTAGCATGCTTGAGAACACTGGGTAGATTTGTAGGATGAGAGAAAAATGAATTTTATTGAGTTCAACTACTGTGATTTTTAGGTGGGCAACCAGTTTAATTTAGCCTCAGTTGACAGTTGAAGAAATTATTTTAAGAGGTATCAAGCAACATGAACAAAATACTGAAGTATCTGTCATTGGCCATGGTGATGGGTAGTCAGCATCAAGAAAGTATAATCAAATATGGGAGGCTGGTTGGCTGGAGGTTCGTGTTTTGCAGTGTTAACACTCCCCACATACAGCAATATGGAAAGTAAATGTTCTACTCACTGTAGAACATTTCTAGCTCCATAGAAAATGAGTAAGAAAACAAGTCTTACTTTTGACTGCATTTTAACATGGTACTTAAAGACAGATAAAATAATTCATAAGCAAGCAGAAATGAAGGAGACATAAGAAAGTTCAAAAATGTGGACATTTGTAGGTTCTTACATCCAACTAATTTCCATTTCTATCCAGTGGAAAACAAGATATGGTTATCACTTCCATTTAATAATCTCTGAATGGATTAATTCCTCAGTGAATCCACAGGAAGATGGAGACAAAAATACTGAGAATGTGTCTCTCCCAAAACATATTTTAAATTTATACCCAAAATTAAGTGCAGAGAGAGAGGCTTGTGCCCCCCCACAAAAAAAAATTGTGAGTAAGATTACAGGTACATAGAAATGGACTGAAAACAAGTAGGAACTAGATGAGCACAGCGTACAGAAAACTGTGAAATTCTAAGTATGCAGTATTACACTCTTTAAAACATCCTTGGCCTTGACCTTTCAGATACAATGACTACGAAATCTCTTGCCCTAAAAGAAAGAGATGCAGAAAGCTACCTATGTCTGAATGAGGGCACCTTTTCTTAGGTCCTTTTTAGAAATATTAGTGAGAATATGTGACCTGAGGGATGAGAATCAAGGACCACTGAACACAGGCTGGAGAGCTGTTCTCCGTCAGAAACTCTGCATCTGCCCAGTGAGTGCAGACTGTCTGCGGTTCCAGGGCTTCTAGGTGCCCTCCCATTCGTTTCCTTCCTGAACAAGAATGTTTATTCTGGTTCTTTAGGTTCTTTTCCTTAAGTCCAGTAGGAGTCAGGAAGTGGAGGTGGGAGGAATGATGTATAAATTTTTAGACACATATAGACATAATCACTAGATGTACATGAAACTATAAATTAGTGACGTTGTGGAATAAGATTTCTGAGTTTCTCCTCTTGGAGATGGAGTTTTGCATGTGGAGTGAAGAGTAAACCCAACATTTGTGACCCTAAGCAAAGGTTGGTCAATGGAGGTATTCTTTTTTACGGAGAAATTTTTAGTATTGAATTTCTCTGACAATTTGGTTTCAAGCAGTGTCATGTGACCCTGCGTGGGCCAGTGACATACAAGCAAAAGTGATGATGTCACTCAGAGGGACAGAAGCTTTAAGAGCTAACACATGGTTCACAATTTTCTTTATCCTATAGTTATGGAAACAAGTCTATTTTTGTAAATCTCTGGGTTACTACAGTGAACAGAATCCCCTTTCTCACTAGGAATGTAGATACAAAACAAACGAGAAATAGATTTGTAGTTGTAATCCACTGAAATATTTAGGATGTTTTCACACAGCATAACTTAACCTATCTTAATTGCTACCAACTCAAATTCTACACTTAGAGCAGAATATCAAATGATCATTTAAAAATGTGTCATATTATTCGCTTTTCTTCATAAACTCCTCCAGTGGCTCAGTAAAGACAACATCCTCATGTAATCTATCTTCCTATCAACATTCTACTCTACTTTTCTCTGCCTCTCCAATCTTTCTAGCACAGCCACCCATGTGCACCCTCATTCCTCTCCACAACAGACTAATTTTGCCGTCACTGTCCCTTCTGCCTGGAATACTCTTATTGCAATTATATGCATTATATGCATTGATTTCTCTCTCACCTCCTGTGTAACTTTCCTGACCACTCTTTATAAAATAGTGATAGCTCCTGCTCATGCCCATTCATCTTATTTGCTTTCCTTTCCTCCATAAAAGAATATTAGTCCTGATCCATGACCCACCTTCTCTTTCTACACCAAGTTCCATTTTGTGTTTTTGTGTTGCTATATGAGTACTTCTGCTTGACTGCTCAGGCTCTTCAAGCAATCTCTGTTAACCCCTGATCGCTTGACTATCTGCATGGCCCCAGGATACATATACTGTCTAGGAGGAAAGATCCAGGGAAGAAAAATAGAACAGGCAGCAGAAACAAGGTTGGGTCATTTTGGGGAAAACAAAAACAAAAACAAAAACAAAAACAAAAAAAACCTCGTGGACCTTGGGTATATGTTGTCTATAAGTGGGGGATATGCTTTTTGGTTATAACCCCTAATAGCACAGAACCTTTTCTCATTGTGGGGGAAAGGTGGGGAGTTGGCCAGAGAAAATCCAAAGTCGGACTTTCTATATCACAGGACATAGGAAAAATGACCTTTCTCCAAAATAGATGAGTAGTGTGTGGCTTAGGAAAGTTGATTTCTAGAAACTCTTCTGTTAGATGTATCAACAAAAGCTTTGTGCTTTATAACCCGAAACTCACGCTAAGTGTGGGCTTGCTAGAAGAATTTAAGGCTGTAGATAGTAGGGAAAAGCACGAATTGATCCTTTCACAAGGTAGTGCAATCTTTAACTAATGGCAAATTATTATTCCTAAAGTCGAGCATCTATTTCATCAGTGCAGTATTTCATGAAGTATTTTGGAACGTCAAATTTTTTCATTGATGGCAATTAGTGCTGATTAAGAGAATGCATGATGAATTTAGATTTTTGGGAAGGAACTGAAGGCCATTAATAAATAGGGCATGGTTTTTCTGGGCCATGGTTTTAGCAGGTTGTCCGAAAACTGTATATAAAATATTGTATGCCATGATACTCTGTCTATAAATTATTCAGAACCCCCTGTAAACTCCTGGACTTGATATAGATTAACTTTTTTCCATTAGAACATGACATTCTGACAATGGGTGACATGTTGATGTTAAAAAAGAAAAAAAAGCATATTTTTTTGTGGGCCTGGAATCCTCCAAAGTAACAAGGGTGTTATGGGCCAAGTATTCCTTCTGAAACATGTAGTTTGACATAGAGAAATATGTTGACTATTTAATTTCCATAGGGAGCATTTTAAAACACTTTGGATTATTTCCATAATACTTATGGAAACATTCAACTCAAAAGGGTCACAAAATATTGTTAACCATGAAAGAAATCTCCTCTCAAAACAAAATAAGGAGTAGAATTAGATTTCCTAGCTCAGTGTTTGGGTTTCAGAAACCCATTATTGTCAGAACATGTAAGAATAAAACAGCAAATAACTTCTCAGTATTATTATGAAGCATAGTCTTGACCTGTGACCCCCTTAACTTTTCTCAGAGAACCCCTGACTTCATTTAGAGAATAACTTTCCACATTTAGAGAATCATTGACATGATTGTTGTTTAAGTCTAGAACTCTGCTGCCTGGTAAGTAACTAACAGCCATATGTATCTATTTGGATACACGTTGCTTAAAATTCCAAGGCTCAAGTGATCCTTCTGCATCAGCCTCCTGAGTATCTGAGACTGCAGGTACCCACCACCATGTCTACTTAATGTTTTGATTTTTTTTTTTTCTTTTTTTTAGTAGACACAGGGTCTTGCTCTTGCTTAGGCTGGTCTACAACTCGTGATGCAACTGATCCTCCAGCCTCTGTCTCCTGGAGTGCTAGGATTATAGGTGTCTGTTGTTCTGTTTTAATGTCAGAGACTATTGTGATTGCTTGTGTTGCTCGCTTCTCTGTGTCTCTGCTCCACTGCACACTCTGAAAGGATAGTACCAGCTCAGAGCGTGACTCCTGGGATATCTTCATTTTTTTTGACAGATGCATCTGGGCCTTTTTTTTTTTTTTTATAATTTTATTGAATCATAATTATGTACTTTGGTGCAATCATAGGGCACGATTCATATACATTCAGAAATGTTTTGATCGTACTGTTACAGATAGCCTTCATGGCATTTTCTTGATCACTATATAAAGACATTGATACTCTACATTTACAAAGTACAAATAACTTTTAAG
>CAUYON010102020.1:0-34298 GCA_963573935.1 Arctocebus calabarensis | reverse complement strand
GGAAGAATGAGGGAGGAGTGGGGAAAGGAAGAGCAGAGAGAGGAAAGGAGCGAGGGCGGTGGGGTCTTGGGGTTTTGGTGTGTGCCACACCTTTTGGGGGCAAAACACGATTGTAAGAGGGACTTTTCCCAACAAATGCAACCAGTGTAACATAGTTCTTGTACCCTCAATGAATCCCCAACAATAAAAAAAAAAAAAAGAACACCTGTGGAAAGATCACATAAAGAAAGGGAGCTCCCAAGAAGCCAGCTGTCCAATCCCAAACCCCACTCCCACTTATTTACATCTTTTAGCTCAAGTGTTGTGAATAAAATAAAGGACTGTTACTGTTTAAAAAAAAAAAAGTACAATATGAAATGCACTGCCGTTGTGGGTAGTGGAAAATGGTGCAAAACACTTGCTCGAAGTTATCCCACTTGAAGGATAAGCTGAAGGCTGCTCCTGCAGGAAGCTGATTCCTGCCAGCAATGCACATGGGCAAAGCGTAAAGTGACCTTCCAGAGAAAGCCTCTTGCACAGAGATGCAGACATTCCTAGAGAGAAGCATGCTGGAGCTTCTGGGCTGGAGCACAATGAACAAAACGTCAAAGTTCGAGGGATGCGGGCAGTGGTATTTATAAAGATTACAAACTCCTGCATGGCAGAATCCAAATTTCCAACTGCTAACTCATGGACGTTGAAGTGGACAAGACACAGAGCAGCGTGCCTTTATCCTACCGGAGTGTCTCCACCACACAGATATAGGGTAAATAGCAGTAAAATGCAGTATGACAATTAGTCTGGGCCATGTACTGCCTTTGCTTTTAATGTGATTTATTTAATTTTAATTTTGAATAGCTTAATTTTTATTTTTGAGACAGGGTCTCAGTCTGTTTCCCAGACTAAAGTGCAGTGGCATCATCACAGTTCACTGCAACCACAAACCCCCCGACTCAAGCAATCCTCCTGCCTCAGCCTCCTCCACTTGAAGGATAAGCTGAGGGCTGCTCCTGCAGGAAGCTGATTCCTGCCAGCAATGCACAGGTGCAGGCTACCATATCTAGATAATTTTTCTATTTTCTGTAGAGAAGGAAGGTGTCTCACTATGAACTCCTAGACTCAAGCGACCCTTCCACCTTGGTCTCCCAAAGTGCTAGGATTACAGACATGAGCCACTGCACCGGCCCATAATTTAATTTTTTTTTTTTTTTTTTTTTTTGGTAAAGACAGAGTCTCACTTTATCGCTCTCCGTAGAGTGCCATGTCATCCCACAGCTCACAGCAACCCTCAGCTCCTGGGCTTAGGCGATTCTCTTGCCTCAACCTCCTGAGCAGCTGGGACTACAGGTGCCTGTCACAATGCCCAGCTATTTTTTGTTGCAATTTGGCTGGGGTTGGGCTTGAACCCGCCACCCTCGGTATATGGGGCCAGCACCCTACCCACGGAGCCACAGGCGCTGCTCCTACCATAATTTAATTTTTAATGATGTTTAACAGCTATCTTGCAAAATCCCTGAAAATTTAATCAATAGCATTTGTAAACGGACTGAATATGAGGGAACACTAAAGCGTCTGCTACACTATCTGTTCTTTTTGAACAAAATGCACGCTTTCTATGCTGTATTCCAACCATGTGTTCTATCCTGTCGGTGGGGCAACAAACAGAATTGCCCACAAGCACAGGGTGCCTGAAAGCTAACTGGAGATGGGTCCTCCATTTTGCAAAAGAAGAGGGTAGCAGCAAAGCTGAGCTTCTCATAAAGTGGGAGGCTACCTCCCCCCATGGACACTGCAACACTCCCTGGGCCCAGAAGCTGGGTTGACTTTCCAGACAACTATGGCTTCTGACTGCTTCGCCACACACAGACTGATCATTCCCCCACTGATAAGATTACCTGGCCACACAAAGATGGATTTTTATTCCCCCCACTGTTTGTATTCCTACTTTCTCTATTAAAAGGGAACACCATGCGAGTGGGGAGGGCCCCTCACTGGAACACAGACCCAAACAAAGTGCTCGGCAGCAGTCCTTGCTCCCCGCCCACCTCTCTATGGGGATGATGAGAAATGGCAAAAACCTCCTATTTTTCTTACTCCTTTTTTCTTTAAGTGTTCCTAATAATGCTTATTTGTTCGTCCATACTGTGACAATGGGGAATTTGTCCCAACCCCTTTCAGGACAGTTTTTTGACCACAAAGGGACTCACCTTGAACTTCCAAGTTTCAGTACTAGCTAGGAAATGAATTATTGCCATCTATTAAAATTTGAAATTCACTCTGTGTGTCCCTTCCCACTGTGGTTCTTTCTACTTCACACCTGGTGTCCTCCATGAAATCTATGTTTTGTTTTTCGGATTATCCAGGCATGTGTCTCCTACTTCCTCATATTCAGTGAGAATCGCACGCCTGCCAGACACATTATTTTTTGTTTCATGAGATATACTTTATCCTTTGCCAGGAGCCCATTATTCTTGTAGCTTAAGCCATAGCCAGAAACCCAAATCCTGTTTTTCAATACTTATCTATGTAGCCAGATGATCATATCCTATATGCCTCTTTCTCTTGCAAATGTGGCTTCCAAAGACAGTCTGACTTCCCAGCCTCAGAACCACAACTTCCAAAGGTGACGTGGAGGGTTCGTGTAATGACTGTGTTTGTCAAGCACCTGGAGCTAGAATATATTGTGCTCACAAACTGAGGGACAATAGCATCTCCTCCTGTTGCTAGGTAACCAGGCTGTCTGGCAGCAGTGCTCCTGTTATTCCACCTGGCGGTGGAGGTAGCACCTATCCACCAGCTCTAACAACGAGCAGCCAAAGAACAGAGCTACAGACATCACCAATCACAGTGCTACACACAAAAAGAAAAGCCATCTCTGTGATGCATTTCTCTAGCACAAGACCTGGCACCAGAAAGTGCTCAGTAAATGTTTGGGGAAGGAAATTTCTCGGCACCCCAAGTATTTGTGTGAAAGTACACTGCAGGTTCCTGGCTTTCCTGGGTTTTTAGTTGGTCTCTAACTATATTCTATTAGTGATCAAATAGGTTTCTTCCTTTGCCACCCCCTCACTCTTCAATCAATTCCAAACGAGCTTCCACTTCACATACTCCACTAGAGCAGCATTCTGCAGAAGTCACTAACGGCTTCTTTGTTGCTGAATCCAGCAGCACTTTTAGTCCCCATCTTACCATACTCCTCTGTATTGCTGTATTCCCTCTTCCCTTAACCTTGGGGAGCCTACAGTTTTTCTCCTACATAACTGAAAATGCTTTCTCAGCCTTTTCTGATACCCTTTCCTAACGTGCTAAAGGCTGGTAGTATTCTTTGGTCTCTGCTCACAGCCTTTTTGTATTCTGTTCCTATCCCCAGGTGGTCCTGGCATCTAGTGCCACCCACAAGTCAGTGGATCTCAAGTCTCTCTCCTCTCAGCTCCAGTCTTCTATTTCACATCACCACTTGAATGTCTCAGTGACATTCAAACTCAAATCTGTCTAAACCTGAATGCATAATTCATTTACGTAACCAACATTTATTGAGTACCCACTGTGTACCAGGCACTGTCCCGGAGCTCAAAGACATCTGTGAATAAGACTGTGCCCCTGACTTCATGAAGCATGAAAACTCTCCAGTCCCCTAGCCCCAATTTGATCCTTTCTCAGTGTTCCCCACCTTCCTAAATTGCACAGCCATCCAAACAAGTACAAAATCCAAGAATTGAAATCATCTTTCATCTCTCTCACTGTCCCAACTCCCAGCCACATCCATTCCTAACACAGCCAATTTTATCTCTTAAATATATTTAATGTTTGTCCACACCTCAAGTTCCATTCCAAGCTTCTTTTTTTTTTTTTTTTTTTTTTTTTTGTAGAGACAGAGCCTCACTTTGTCCCCCTTGGTAGAGTACCATGGCGTCACACAGCTCACAGTAACCTCCAACTCCTGGGCTTAGGAGATTGTTTTGCCTCAGCCTCCCGAGTAGCTGGAACTACAGGTGCCTGCCACAACACTCAGCTATTTTTCTTTGCAGTTCAGCTGGGGCGGGGTTTGAATCCGCCACCCTCAGTATATGGGGCCTGTCCCAAGCGCTGAGCCACAGGCACCGCCCCCAAGCTTCTATCTTGCATAAATTACTTCCATGGCTTCTTACCTGGTCTTTCAGCATTCACTCTAGTCTGCTTCTCTGCATAGTCCGAGTGCTCTTTTCAAAGGCAGATCTGATCATAGGACCCTCCTTCCCCACTCCCAGGTTAAAATCTCTCCTCAGCATCTCTGTATTCTTTGGATACAGGACAAAAATCATTTAAAAAATGGCCTACGCACTCTTGATTGTTCAGCCTCATCTTGCCCTGTCTGTTCTAGCCATATTTGCCTTCTCTCTACCCCATCACAGAACCTATATACCAGCTATTTCATTTCCTGAGAATGTTGCAATGTACATACTCACCTCTGCCTGGTAAAATTCTATTTCTTCTGCCACTGTGGCAGCTAAGCCTTCCCTCACTTTCCACATGTTCTTTCAGTTTACATCTATATTCTTACTTTCAACTATTGCCAAGGATATCTGTGAACCAACTAATGTCAACAAGTTAGCATTCCATCTTTATTTTACCCTCCCTGTGGATAGGTCAGCATGTATACTTATTGTCTTTAGCCTGAAATATGCTTTTGTAAGTAGATGGCATGTACATAATTAAGTAAATATATGAAAATACCTGATGGAAGTGGGCTCTCAACGGGTATTAAACGAATTAACTGCAAGTCAGAAAACCTAGTCTCTAATCCCTGTTCACATGAACTGTATTACAAAGATTAGGTTATTTTTAAAATAAGAAGACTACAGAAACTGAAATTCAGAAGCCTACAGGCCAAATGTGGCCTGCAGCCAGGATACGTTTTAGGACAGCACATATGTGAATAAACTTTTGAACTTAATGCCTTTAAGGAAGGTTTACTGTGGCAGTTTGTGCAGACACCATCACGTCTTAGCCCTGATAACTTCACATAGGTATTGTTTGTTCTGGAAGGCACGTGGGTTTGAAATTCTAAAGGACGGTATGATCTCTAAGGTCTCTTCCAAATGTAAAAATAATCTATGCCTTTATTATATAGGAAAAAGTTATTTTTATTTTTTCTAATTGTCTTTATTATTAAAATCATAGCTGCGTACATTAGTGAAATCAAGAGGTACAAGGTGCTGGTTTCATATACAATCCAAACTATTTTCATCAAACTGATTAACACAGCCTTCCTGGCATTTTCTCAGTTATTATATGAAGACATTTGTATTCTGCACCTAGTACGGTTCGCCTGTACCCTTCTAAGATGCACCGTAGGTGTGGCCCACCAATTACCCTCCCTCCACCCCAAGCTCGCCCTTCCCCACCCCTCCCTTGCCCCCTTCCCATACTCTTGTGTTATAGTTGGGCTATACCCTTCATATGAAAGCTATAAATTAGCTTCATAGTAGGGTGGAGTACATTGGATACTCTAGGAAAAAGTTATTTATGGAATGATATAGGGGGACTGGATTTAGTTGACATCAAATTGTAGAGCAAACAATACTAAAAGGTAAAGCTAAGAGACAGCACCCAGGTATTCTTAAGTATAGAAAATATTCTGGTGAATTTATTTATAAATGAGGAAAGGATAGCTTAATGCATATAACATCTGGAGATCAGAATTCTAACAGATTGAAACACATGCATTAAAATGGCCTCATCTTAATAGGCTCAGAACTGCAGGTCCCCATTACATAAGAGATGGAACAATCTGTCAGTCCTGGCAGCCTCATCCCAGTAATGAGGCTCGGGAAGAACCAGAGGTAAATGAAGACACACACAGCAACAGTTTCACTAACTCCTACTTCTATGAATAAATTCTTCTTATTTTATTAAATTTCCACTCCCCTCATGTAAAAGTTACTTTAGTAAAACATTAGCTCCTGAAAGTATTAAAACTTCCTATACTCTATGTCTCCCAGATGTTTTTAACATTAATATACCTTTAAAGCCTACAGACAACCTTAACATCAAAATTTTTCCATGTACTGAATAGTCAACTATAAACCCTTCGATATGTCTCATTTTAATTCTGTTGTTTACAATAATCCTTAAATTTCAAATTCATATGTCTCAAAAGGTCAAAAAATGATCTAAAACCTAGTCCAATCTTTTTCTACAAATAAGGAATATTAGAAATAGAGATTTTCAAATTACCTAAATATGCTGTTTCACTTATTCAAACATATATTGCCTTCTAATATAATTAATATAGGGAGAGTAGTCTGAGACTATTGAAGAAGTGAGTTACCACATAAGACCACAGGCACTTGGAAGGTAACAGTATAAACCGGGTTGTAAGTAAACATATTATTTAAGATTCACTTGTCATACAGATCTTTCTAAAGCAGTTTTTGGAAGTGGACACATATCTTTCTCTAAAATTGTTATATGGATGCTTTGAAAAGGGGATCATGAGGGGGAAAGTTATTCCATTACTTTCCTAAGACTTAGGAGCTACATAAGAGATTCTTCTAATTTTTTTCTTTTTAAAGACAGGGTCTCACTCTGTTGCCCAGGCTACAGTGCAGTGGCATCATCAAAGTTCACAGCATCCTCAAATTCCTGGCTTAAGCAATCCTCCTGAGTAGCTAGGATTATAGGCACATGCCCCCACATCCAGTTAATTTTTCCATTTTTTTGTTGATCTACAGTCTTGCTCTTGCTTAGTCTGGTCTTAAACTCTGTTGAAGTGATTGCCCCACCTCAGCCTCTCTCCTATTTATGAAGCCTAGACCTCTCTCTGAAAAGCTTTTATCTCCCAAAGAAACTACAAATAAGTAATGAATAATCTTATATATATTTTCTATATATAAAGTATAGAAAATGCAATAACATGTCCAATAAACACATGAAAACATATTAACCTCAATGAAAGAACCCAAACAGTAGTCAGATAACAATTTCTGTCTGTCAAACAGGCAAAGACAAACACAGATACCCACACCATACCCAAGTGCGGAGAAGATTCAGATTGGAACAGGAGCATCTGTAAACACGGGTCTCTTGGTGTAACCATTCTGTGGGATAATTTCTCTATATGCATCAAGAGCATTAAGATATTCATGGTGTTTGATCTAGTAATTACAATTACTATAGTAATTCTAGAACTGTATCCTATGAAAATATCAAAGATGCAACCTGAGATTTATGGTCAATACTATAAACTACAATGCTATTTACAATATCGAAAAACTAGAGTAGCCTAAATGTTCAATATCCAAAAAATCATTAAATAAATTATTATATACCTATTTGAACATCAATCATGCCATCATTAAAAAGCTCACTTTTTGAATAATGTGTATTAACACTGGAAATATTTGACAATAAAATGTTAAGTGGAAAAAGCAGGAAGCTAAAGTCTATGTTACAGTAGGATCCAATTTTGTTTAAAAGTATATTCATGGGGGTGGCACCTATGGCTCAAACGAGTAGGTTGCCAGCCCCATATGCCAGAGGTGGTGGGTTCAAACCCAACCCCAGCCTTAAAAAAAAAAAAAAAAAAGTATATTCATGAATGTTGCTTTATAAATGTTGTTGCTGTTGATGTGGGTGAAGGTTATATAGATCTGTTTAGTCTGTGAAAATTCAACAAGCTTATACACTTCAGCTAGTTGCTATTTTTCTATATCCATGATATACATCAGTAGGGCACTTGTTAAAAGTTGATTTATAATATTTCATACATATGCCCAATCCAAACAAGTGGAAAGAAATATGGACAAAATAAATGTGCATCTCCCCAGCACTTGCCTTGGTAACTTCCTCGGGTTGGAGGAAGGCCTATCTGAGAGCAGACACACAGCTTCGCTATTGGTTGGGTTGTCTGCGGCTAATAGGACCTCTTCGAGTTTCTCTTTCTATCTATAAACTGGGATTACCATGATTTACGAACTAAATTAGATGATATATATATAAAATTTTTAGAATAATTTCTGGTTCTGGTGCTCAAACTGTTAGATTTGTTATTAAAATTACCATTGAACAGGATTTAAATTCTTTTTTTTTTTTTTTTTTGAGACAGAGCCTCAAGCTGTGACCCTGGATAGAGTGCTGTGGCATCATAGCTCACAGCAACCTCCAACTCCTGGGCTCAAGCGAGTCTCCTGTCTCTGCCTCCCAAGTAGCTGGGACCACAGGCGCCCGCCACAATGCCCGGCCATTTTTGGTTGCAGCCGTCATTGTTGTTTGGCGGGCCCGGGCTGGATTCGAACCCGCCAGCTCAGGTGTATGTGGCTGGCGCCTTAGCCCGCTGAGCCACAGGTGCCGAGCCAGGATTTAAATTCTTATTGAGAATGAGGTTATTGCAAGCAATCGCTAAAAACACAAATTTAGAGGGACTACTATACCACATGACCAATCCCCATGCCCTACAGCTGCCTCTGCTGACCAGCAGCTGCCGTAATTTCCACACTGGCACCTCATTCCTTACAGCACCTCACTAAGTTCCTGGAACAGCACTGGAGCACCCTGAGGCATAAACTTCCCGTGTGATCCCCGAAAAGACAAGCAAATCTGAAACCCTAAAGATAGGCAAATTGCCTTAATTTGCTTCCAGATTCAATGAAATCGCTTCATTTAGAGGTAGATGCGTGGGTGATGGCTTAGATAATAGATTCATAGAAGAGATACAGAAACCAAAAATTTCCACAGTTGATTTTGTTGATGAAGTAATTTCATAGGAAATGTGGATATCATTTCCTTCCTTTACTAAGCTTTACCTGTTATCTAACACTTTGAAGGACATTTTGGATTCAATCCAAACCTGGCAACGTCACTGTAAATTAATAGTAACTTCTACTTGCAGAGGTCAAGAATGCATTGAGGTTAACAACTACTCAATAAGCATTCAAAATCCAAATCTTCCTCCCTCAACGCTATTACCCGCCTTGGGCACCTCCCCTTTCCTTCCTTCTCCCACACCACCAGGCCAAAACTAGACTGGTACAATTTCTCTAAGACATACAATACCCTCAGGAGAGATCAGACTTCCATAACTCTCACCTTTGGAGAGTTTTCCCACAGATGAAAGAGAGGAAGATGTACTGAAGTTTCTACTACACTTACTCTGACCATAAATCCCAGACCCTCCTGGGTTTCCTCTAAGTGGTAGGTAAAATGTTTTTAGACAAACTGGAGCTTATGAAGACAAATACAGGTTGTCAAGATTGTCCAAAAGGCACAGAAGAATTCAAGCTATTTCCTTCCTTTTAAAAGATACTGGCTTTTCTCCATTCAGTCAAACTCCCAACGAGAGCTGATTTCTTTGTTTTGGCCTAGACTGTATTTCCATTTTATTTTTACTTGATTATTTTTAATCTCTGTTTCCAACACACCTAGCCAGAAGAGAATTATTTTTTCAATTACTGAAACTAAATTACATTTTTCTGATTGTAAAGGTAATGCCTACTCATTCTAAAATTTTGAAAAAAAAATGTAATATTTTACCAAAAAGGTAAAATCATTTTAAACATTTTTATCTAGAAATCTGATGTCAACATTTTATTCCATGTATATATATAAAATTGTAACATTTAACCAAAGGACATTTGTCTACTACTTCTCTGGTAATCAAAGAACTTGTGACTTTTTTAAAACTAAAAATTACGAATAAGGCTATGAGTCTATTGATGACACCATCAGATTATATCAGGGATCTGCAGAACTTTAGGCTACTGGAAGAAAAAGAGACAACTTGCCACGTAGCAAAATCTCTTTAAGTAAAGCTCATTTGTGGACATAATACTTTTACAATATTATATTATCAGTATATTATTTATTATATAGTAATTATATATACTTATATGGCAATAAATATCACTAATCACTAATATTGAAGTATTTTACTCAAATAGCATAGTTAAGGTGTAAGATACAATTTTTATTATATCATATATTTATATAATTTATTGATATATTTATTCTATTATACAATTTAATGTATTTAATATATTATATAAATTTACACAAATATTCTAACCTTATATCTATTCTCAAAATCAAAGCCTAAATTTGTGTCTGTAACACTAAATTAAGGGACATGTTTCTTTTGCTTTTATTAACATATTCATCACGTCACAGACACCATTATTTCATAGGTGGTGAGAACATTTTAGATCTACTCTCTCTGTAATTTTCAAGTATGCAAAACGTTATTATTAACAGTCACCATGCCATACAGTAGATTTCCAGAATTTCTTTCTCCTAACTGGAATTTTGTACCCTTAACGAACATCTCCCGCTCCTCTGTCCCCACCCAGTCCCTGGAAACCACCACTCTACACTGTTTCTAGAGTTCTACTCTCCTGGAGTCCCCATCCAAATCGGATCGTGTAGTATTTGTCTTTGTTTGCCTCACCTATTTCACTTAGTTGAACGAGAGACACAGTGATTCCCAAACACAGTCTACAGAATACAACCTGTGTAGAAACCACCTATCGGACTGAGTAGTAATGCAGATTTTCAACCCGACCAAAAATCTAAGAAACAGAATTTCCAGGCAGGATATGGGAGTGGCAGAAGGAAAACCTAGAGAGACTGCTTATTTAATAAACACACCAAACAATTCTTAAAAGCGCTGAAGTTGGAGAACCACTGGTTTGTCTCTTAATCAATAGAATTGGGAAGTAGGACTGTTTCAAGAATCAAAACTCAAGGAAACATATTTACATTTTTCGATGTCACCATGAAGACTTGGTCAGTAGTAACTGTACACCTAATATGATTTATTGATGACAATGACTTTCTCCTAAATTGAACACAACACATAATATGGGCTAGGAAAGGGATAATTAAATCATATCATTGCAATCCTAGTTTTCCTTCTCAAAAGAGAAAAGCTATGCTCTTGATCAAAAGAAGGTAGGTGAAACTTACTAAAAGTGGAATATAAATGTCTGAACACAGTAACTAAGAAAATGCCATGAAATCTATGTTAACCAGTTCGATGAAAATATTTCAAATTGTATATAAAACCAGCACATTGTACCCCATGATTGCATTAATGTACACAGCTATGATTTAATAAAATTAAAAAAAAAAAAAGAAGGTAGGTTTAGCCTTGGTCATAATGGATGCAAGAGGGGTAGGTATCAAGGTGGAGGTAAGAGGGGACACAACTTAGATTAAAATTGTGACAGCTGCCTTGAACCAGAAAACATTTCCATCCTGACCATCAGCCTGTTAGAACAGCAATGGAAAGCTCTGTGCTTGAGATTTAATGAAAGGGAAGTCATACAGATGGTTAGTGGCCCAACAATGGAAATTTAATGAGAACTTCTGAGGCCACATTCAAGTGAAGATGTGCAAATTCTGGGAGAATATTTGCCTGAGGACTAACTCCACCGGCCCACCAGAGAACTAAGTACAACAAAAGTTGACCAAAATGAAGGAAGTCAGTTATCGCAAACTGACATTACATTTCTAGTTCCCTAGGCCTCCCGGACACACTCCTCAACAGCTAATCCTGATCTCTAAAGAAAACCGATTCTCAACTGTAATATTAGTTTGGACTTGAAACCGGGTTCGGTGTCCTCCCCTCCAAAGACTGCTGGTCCTTTGGTGCATGGTCTTCTCTGCAGAGAGCTCTTCCTTCCAGCCCCTCCAGTCACTCTGCCTGGAAACCACACCACGACTGTGTTCCCTCAGTAAAGCTTTCCCTAACCCCTCCGATCAGATTACAAACTCTTAAATGTTCTCATAAAATCTCATGCTTTTCCTGCTTAACACTTACTGTATTATAATTAAATAATTATTTGAGTACAGTTGTGTGCCATATAATGCTGTTTTGGTCAAGGACGGACAGCATATATGACAGGTGACATAGATAATCATACTGTCTTTTGACTACACCTTATCTAAGTTAAGCTATGTTCAGACACACAAATACCACTATGCTCTACAGGTGGGCAGCCTGGGCCCAGTAAGTATACCAACTGTGTATAAGGACACTACCCTCTATTGGTGTGCACACAATGACGAAATTGCCTAATGATGCATTTCCCAGAACATATCCTCCTCAGCAAGTGATTCATGACTGTAATTACTTGTCCAGTCTCTAAATCTCTCATAAGCTTCATGAAGCACTGAGATGCCTTGTTTTCTGCTGCTGTTTCCCCAGCGCTGAGCACGTAATAGGTATTGAGACATACTTACTGAATGGTAACAGACCACCTAAAAATTAAAATCAAGGTACAGCCATCACTCAGGCACTGTCAGTTTATTAAGACGATGCAAATTTAATCTCAACTATTACCTTTAAAGGTAATTATAGTTTAAATGTTAACAGTCAGTGTTAACCTTTAATTTTTTATTCTGTTCTAGGTTATGAAACAGTGAACAGACAGTGGTGGGAAATTCAAAACCACATTTACCTAAAGTAAAATGAGTCATTTTGTAAACTGAACCTGCAATTAAAAATAGTAATGAAGCAGTTCTACAGTGACCATGGCTTCAGTTAAATAATGTCTAATCAAGGCAAGATATGA
Source organism: Arctocebus calabarensis (assembly GCA_963573935.1). Taxonomy (NCBI): domain Eukaryota; kingdom Metazoa; phylum Chordata; class Mammalia; order Primates; family Lorisidae; genus Arctocebus; species Arctocebus calabarensis. The sequence goes on along the minus strand of CAUYON010102020.1, from coordinate 21,771 downwards.
GTATTAAACTTTCATGAGCTGCTCAGAATATTATGAATTAATCAGCACTTCCTCATTTAAATGTTTAATATTTAATGTTAGTGCTTCTGCAGTCTCTGGAAATTATTACAATTCAGTACGTCTTACAACTGAATAACAACAGAATTAATATATAATTCTTAGAATTCTGCTTATGGAATCTACAGTGATCTGTACGTTAGAGGAAAACATGATTGCAATGCATCAAGCTTTGGATAAAATTCTCAACATATTTATGTCAGATGATAAACAATATAGTAACAACAAAAACATTCCTGATAAAACAAAAGTAAGTGCTTGTCCTTCATCTATGATGAATTATTTGTAGAGGCTTACTAAAAATCTGGCTTTCATGAATTCCCCTAGACAAACGTTAAGTGGTCTGCCAAAGGCATTTTAGTTAATACAAATTATTAGTGTTGCATGTTGGTCTAGTAAATCTTCTAAACACTAGCTATGGCAATAGAATAATATCCCTGCAAATGAATCCAATCATTCCAAGTCCTCTCAGACAGTTTAAAAACTAATGTTGGCATTTAAAAATTCAATACTAGCCATAAAATTTTATTCTTACGTATCTTCTATCATTTAGAAATATCAAGGAAATTAACTGCATTCATTATATCTTACAACATGCTCAGTTCCTTTAACTGTATGTAGCAAGGAAATTCCTGTGGGCATCACAAACAAAACAATGGTTAACTACTATGGGATGAACCATGGGGTCTTCCCCAAAATTCGTGTGTTGAAGTCGTAAATCCCCAATGTTTCAAAATGTAATGTTACCTGGCGATACGGTCTTTTCAAGGGTAATAAAGTAAAAGTAAATCTGGTATCCTAAAAAAAAAGGGGAAATCTGAACACATAGATAGACATGCGTAGAAGGAATTCAATATGAACAAGCATGGAAAAGCCAGTCATCTACCTGGCAAGGAGAGAGGCCTGGAACAGGTCATGCCCTCGTAGCCCTCAGAAGGAACCAAACCTGCCCTGGGATTTGGGCTTCTAACCTCCAGAGCCGAGAGACAATAAATTCTGGGTTTTAAGCAACCCAGTCTATAATGCTTTGTTACAGCAGGCCTAGCAAATGAATGTAGTGACATAGTAAAACATTGTGTTACAACAGAAATATTCCATTTATAAAATATAAAAATTGTATTTTTCCAGTGCAGCTACAATTTGACTCTGGTGCATATAGTACATTAACATGAGAAATTATCATATGTTATTTATTATTAAAAGTTACATCTTACAATGTCAATGATACTTTAGATAGAGTTATAGTAGCGATGGTGCTCGCTCCTCTGAAATTTATAACCTTTTCCCATTAATAAAGATTTTTAGCATGAAATGACCTTTTTCCTCTTTCAAAATAAACTAATTTCTATGTATATATCAAAACTACAACAAACAATAAGTATAAAATATAATAATTTTCATCAGATAAATAACTACTTTTTCTTCAGTAAAGCAAATTCAGAACAGACACACAAGGCATAAACAAATCTATCTACCAGTATATATCAATGCCTAGTGCTTCTAATGCCCATAACCATTACAATCATTAAGGTCAGTGGACTGAATTCATACTTCTGTGTCAAATACAAAATAAGGCAACATATATAAAGTTTTGGCATATATATCTTACAGGAAACCATATTAGTCTATTCAGGTTATTGTAACAAAATACCACAAACAGGGTACTTTATAAACAATAGAAATTCATTTCTCACAGTCCTGGAGGCTGGAAAGTTCAAGATCAAGGCTCTGGCAGCTTCAGTGTCAGATGAAGACCTGTTTCCTGGTTCCTATAGATGGGCCCTTCTTGCTATATCCTCGCATGGTAGAAAGTTCAGCTAGCTCTTGGAGTCTCTTTTACAAGGACACTAATCTCATTCACAAGAGATCTATCTTTATGACCTAATCACATCCCAAAGGCCTCCACCTCCCAAAACAATAACCTTGGGGATTAGGATTTCAATGTATGAATTTCAGGGGAATACAAACATTCAGACCATTGTACCTATTCTCCAGGATAGTCAAATGTATAATAATTAATATTATAATTTAATGAGATTCTATAAAATATACTATATCCTAAAATAAAATTTCAAAAAATATATTAACATATATAGGAGTAAATCTACTAATAAATTAATCCATGATAAATAATTCATGATAAATTAAGATGAGAAATTCAGCCATATGAATCTCAAAAAAGGCATATTAAACACTAAATATAGATATGAGTTTTAAAGTGGCTCCTGAGAGTTTGCCCATAATTATGCAAAGATAAATACCAAACATTTCAGGCACCAATCAAATATTACTAAGTGATTTGAACATCCACTTCAGTTATCTAAACATATTTCCTAGTGCCATCTACTATCAGAAGAACATTCTGAATCTTCTCTATTTTTTTTTACACAGAACTTTGGCTGTTAAAGGTCAGTTTTCATGAAGACATTTCCTTTCCTACATTGGATAATGCCATGATAACTTATGCCCCTTTCCGTATTAAAAAGACTACTGAAAATAAAATTTGTATAAATAACATTGAAATGCTATTCAGCATAAACAGATCTCAGTGCTTTATCATTATAATTGCTTTTTATTGCTTTTTTAAAAAGTTAATAGGTTTCCCAGTCCTCTCTCAAGTTTACCAGCAATTAGATTTACTAGAAATCTGACACTACTTACACCAACTAGTTTGTAAGTTGTTAACAATCTAGTACATTTAATTATAAAGAAATAACATATTGATATTGCCTTTGAATTACATGTAAACAAAAATAGAAGGGAGATAATTAATAGACAATAAGCATGATATTTTGAAAGGGAAATAAATACCATGTTCTTTAAGTCTTGTCTTGTCATTATATAATGACTACTTTGGATACTGCACCTATCACCATATCATGGACCTAATAAAACACACTTAGCTGGGTGGGAGTTACGTTCATTTCAATTTTTTTTACAGACATCTGCTTTAAGTAGCGCTTCCTTTCAGTGTAATATCCCATGATTCAAAGCAGCTGAGTTAGCCAAAACTTTTCTTATCAAATCTTCCAACATCCCTTGACATGAAAATATTCTCACTATGTCATTTGCATATATATGAATCAACTCTCATAATCATCTATTTCTATGCCCTCCTTCACTTTTGAGCCCCTAAATTTAAAAGTCTAATGGGGCCTGGTTGGGTGCCTCACACCTGTTATCCCAGCACTCTGGGAGGCCAAGGCTGGAGGACTTCTGGAGGCCAGGAATTTCAGACCAGCCCAGGGAACATAGTGAGACTTCATCCCTACAAAAATTAAAAAATTAGCCCAGCATGGTGGTGTGAACCTATAGTCATAACTACTAGTGAGGCTGAGGTGCAAGGATCCCTTGAGCCCAGGAGTTTTAGGCTGCAGTGAGCTGTGATCGTGTCTAGAAGAATAAAATTAAGTTAAATAAAAGTCTAATGGACTTACATTCAGATATCAGTTCTTATTTGAGGAGTCAAACATCTTTTCATTATGACACTTGCCAAGTTAGCCCCCCCAAAAGAATTTAGGCTATGTGCTACTGATACGTACTGCTTTTTAGGGTTTGTTGAAACCAGTGGTTTTGTTGTTGTTCCATTTTGTTTTGATTTTGTTTGTTAATTATTTGATGAAAGTTAAGGCAAGAAAGGGGTGAGCACAGGAATCAGCAAGAACTTGAAATCTGATTCTTCACCTCATCCATCATTCTCCCAAGTCAGGAAACAGGAAAATGACAGTATGCCGGCTCCATGCTACATACCACTCTCTACGAGTCTTGACTATGCAGATATACTGTACGATATTCATTTTAAATGAATTTATATAAAATGTTTGTTTCTTATATTTATTTTAAAATGTTACATTTTTGGTACTTGGTCATTAGTTCACAACTTTCAATTTCCAACTAATCTATATTCCTCCTGATGCATGACAGAAACCTTGCTTTAACCCTTAATTTAAATCCTCTCTCTCTCATAATGTTTTAAATATGATACTGTAAGAAAGTCTCTGGGGTCTTGAAATATGTCACTGGAAATGACCCCAAATGTATATATCCATATTAAGTAAATGGAGACTTCAAATAGTCTCTTTCCCATATAAAGAATTATGGAGATAGTCACTAAAAACCCATATATAGACCTGTTTATATTCAAAAGTCAGAAAATTATTTTTTAAATCATTATACTGTTTAAACATGAGGATGTTTAACCACACTGTAAGTATTGCCTAACATTTACAGAAAGATGAAAAAAATATTCTCTTCTTTTTTTTTTTCCCTTCAGTTTTTTTTTTTGGCCGGGGCTGGGTTTGAACCCGCCACCTCCGGCATATGGAGCCAGCACCCTACTCACTGAGCCACAGGCACCGCCCGAAAAAAATATTCTCATAAAATGCCATTTGCTTTTTAATTCTATCTTTACGAACAGGGAAAATGATATTGTGACATGGAAATGGGCTCTGGCCTTATTAAAAGGTATTTCCTTCATTCCGTCTTTGTCAGATGAAGTTATACTCCACCATACTGTGACAGCCACCACTGCATTCACCTACCAATGCGCCTTCCGGTGGGAACTACCCACCAATACCTGGCTCCTCCCTTTCTTTTTCTCTCACTGTGTGTTGACTCAAGTGCCAAGATTCCTGCTTACTTCAAAGGGATGTCTGGTCCAAAATCAGCACCATAGGGGGAAAAAAATCAGGGCGAGAAAGGCTTCCCAAGGAAGATAAACTCTTGAAAGTATCCTGAATTCATATTTATTGCAGTTTTTTAAAAAAGCTAAACTACTGCCCTGCCTAAAAGTCACAATAAGTGGAAGGGCTGTCACTCCTTACCTGGTTTTGCATCCACATGCACAGCTTATTGTACACTTTGCCACAGAACATCTTAAGAACTCAGGGCAACTAAGACAATATGATTCAATCACTACCAACACTCACTTTTCTCCACAGCTTCCCTCAAGGCTACAATGTGCTCTTAACAAATTATATTTTGGCAGTGCTAATATTTTTTAGGCACTGGTTAGGGGACACATATATAGGTATATATACACAAAGAGAGTTTGGTAGAATGTGTATTAAATATGCCAATTTAACCCAAATGGTGATGTAACCAAATAGAAGTTGTAGTGAATTGGTTTTGGTAAAAAATAAATGATAAAACTTAGGGCCTTATATGACCTGTATCTTGCTTCTATCTCTTCTAATTAAGTGCAGTTGCCAAGTATGCTGTGGGGAGGGTCTCCTAACCAAACACTTTAGAAGAGAACAGTGTGAAAGAGAGAGTGTGTGTGTAAACGAGGGTATTTTGTGATTGTGTTTGTGTGTATGTGTATGCATGAGTTATTTATTCCCACTTTCCTTTATTGGGAAAAGACTTCAATAGCTTTTCTTCATACATCCTGCCTGGTCATTCACTGGCAATCATTTCCCAATTATAGGCCATTTGAATTAAAGTTTTAGCAATAGTGATACAGAATGAAATAGACTTGAGATATTAGAATTCCCAAATACTCTTGAGACCATGTTCAACATGGACTTTATAAGACGTACATTCAGACATAAAATTAACATACTATAAACAAATGTTATAATTAGATTACCAAAGTGATAGAATCAGGTTACCGACCCACCCAGGAAATAGTGAACAGACCAATCCAGGCCTCCCTAACCTTGTCCCACCGACCTGCCCAGGTAAAGCCACAGACAGACCAATCCTGACTGTCCAACCCCTCTAAATCCCTGTCCACCAAAGACCACGTGTGGATTTCTCTCCTAGTCAGGAATCTCACCCCACCTGCACTCCAGGTGCAAACAAAAGCCACTTTGATTGCACAAATTGGATCTCTGCTTTCCCAGTCTTGTGAGTTGGAATGATTTTTACCTTTGGGTCTGGAATCTTTCACAAAGTATTTAAATCTGGATAGGTAAGATCTGATTTTGTGTCCTAGTAAGCCAAAGCAGAAATTATGAGGAATTATTAATCTGGATACAGCCTAAATGTTCAATACTTCAAAGCACACAGACAAGAGTAAATGTTGCCATTTATTTTTTATGCTGATTTTTTTAAGTATGGTAATTAAAAAAAAAAAATTTAGAGACAGTGTGTCCCTCTATCACCTAGATTGGGGTGCAGTGACATGACCATAGTTCACTGCACCCTTGACCTCTTAGGCTCAAGTGACTCTGCTGTCTCAGCCACTCAAGTAGTGAGACTACAGACACACACCGTCATAGTGGGCTATATTTTTTTATTTTTTGCAGAGACAAGGTCTCACTATGTTGCCCAGGCTGATCTCGAACTCCTGACCTTAACCCACAAGTGATTCTTCTACCTAGGCTTTCTAAAGTGCTGGGATTATATGCATGAGCCACCACACTTGGCCAAAGCCATAGAATAGTAATTTAAAGAGGCACAATTAGCAAATTTAAAAAGAAAAATGTAAAGGTTTTAGCTAAAGAGGAAAGCCAAAGGCCATTGGCCAAAGGATATCAGCCAAGAGCTCAGACCTGGTGTTCAGACCTCACAGGTAGATACGATGGGGATTAATTACTTATATATTTTCAACTGGCATATTTTTTATTCACTCTTAAACAACCAACCATTAAGCAGGAAGCCAGGGTTCCAGCCTTAGCTGTGCCTACTCATGAGACACTGAGTCACACAACTGCTTTCTCTGGACCTCAGTTTAATATACTATAACACAGAAGTAGATTCAATGACATACAAAATGGTTTTCAGCTCAAAATTCTCTTATGACCTTATGGCATTCCTAAGAGATATTTTAATATATTTCCCTGAAGGCTTTGAATCCCTGCTTCTAGAAATTAAAAATGAGTAAAAATAAAATCTTTTTTGGCTCAGCGCCCATAGCTCAGTGAGTAGGGCACTGGCCACATACAGGGAAGCTGGGGGGTTCGAGACTAGCCTGGGCCTGCTAAACAACAATGACAATGCAACAAAAAAAAATAGACTGGCCTTGTGGCAGGTGCCTATAGTCCCAGCTACCTGGGAGGTTGAGGCAAGAGAATCACTTTAGCCTAAGAGTTGTTGGTTGCTGTGAGCTGTGACACCACAGCACTCTACTGAGGGCGACATAGTGAGACTCTGTCTCAAAAAATATAAATAAATAAATAAATAATTAAAATCTTTTCCAGCTCAGCGGTTACGGTATCAGCCACATACCGAGGCTGGTAGGTTCGAACCTGGCCTGGGCCAGTTAAACAACAATGACGACTGCAACAAAAAACAGTCAGGCGCTGTGGCCGGAGCCTGTAGTCCCAGCTACTTGGGAGGCTGAGGCAAGACAATCACTTAAGCCCAAGAGTCTGAGGTTGCTGTGAGTTGTGATGCCACAGAACTTAAGGCTATCTTCTCCAGTGGCGGAGAAATGGCTGTGACTTGGCAATTTCTTGTGATCCTATACCATCCAAACTAATCCTACTTACGTTATTTTCAATCCTAGGACTTAAAACTTTCTCAAATGCTCTGCTGTTATGCTTTTGAATACTGTATCTACTTTCTCTGCTGCACCCTGGAATGTGGACTAGATTTAGCAGTGTTGCTATTCTCACGTTCTTGGTTCCGGTTTCTGATGGTAAGTGGTGCGTACGAAGGCTCCCACCTACCTGTAAAACACTCTGGTTTTTGTTTCTCTCAGATCACCGTTTATTCTGCCCAAGAACCAGAACAAAAAGCCTACTTCCGTGTCCCATGGCAAATTTGATGAGTAGAGATTTTCTGGTACTCATGAAGGACAGGAAAACCCCCTCCCAGTTTCAGACCTTGCTCTGAGAGCTCAGGTCCATTTTCTTTCAAGTGTAGAGGCCTGAAGCCTTGATTCTGATGTTAGAAATCTCAGCTCGCAAGGCACCTCACGTTCAGATGCCACTGCGGGCTTCTTTAGCTTCCAATCTTTCTAACTATCACGTCTTTGGGTTCTTCCTCTCCCCTGGCATCTAAAGATTTCCTTTGATTTGTTTTGAGCTCAACTATGCACTTTTTAGAAAATGTCTGTCATATTTTACCTGGCATTTAATGCGTTTGAAGCTGTAACAGGGTTTTCCCAGGTTAGTTCACCTTCTATCGACTGCTATATCTACGTTCCTCCTAGACCATAAAGTACTACATCCTAGGCAGTCACCTGGGCACATTCAAAGATTCAGATGCAATGTCAGCTCGACTTACTATGCTGAGTCCCCCTCCGCCTAGAAAAGCCACTATCTAAAATGAATAGCTTCCCTAAAAAATGTATAATTACAGTAAAACAGATTTTAATGTTAAACATTCAATAAAGAAACAAAGTAACAAAATTGCTGAGTTAATCTCCTATAAAGGAAAGAAAGGCCAGGATAAAGCCAAACAGAATTTAAGAAACATGACAAAACATATGAATGAGTTCTAAATCAGTACAAAAGAAAAGTATTTCCTTCTAGCATGACTTCTGGGCATAATAAAAAATAGTCTTAGGAGAGACTCTCCTTTGAGCTAATTTTCAAAACTTTTTAATTAGGAATCATATTGATATACTATAATCTTTGGATAGAAGCTTGGTTAACAAGGAGAAGATGTAAAAGTGTATTCTACTTGAAAAAAAAATGTTTATCTCTTCTCCCAAAAGGGATTATTAGCAAGGATTTAAGAAGGTTTAGAAGTGCTAAAAATTTCCATGTACACTTGAAACAGAAGTAGACATGCTAAGGGTGAAGCTGTGGATGGCAAATAACCGTTGTCCTGGACAAAAAATAAAGAATGGAAATCACTGGAGTGTTAAAAGAGAACCATCCTGGCCACTTTACAACTTGTGCTTAGAAATGACAGTCACAGAGGACCGTGATAAAGAAAAAAAGCAGGGGAGGGATGAATGGATGTTTCTGGCGTCTAGGGATTCTCTAAGCCAAAGAGAAGATTAACACTTCATATTTGGAACCAAAAGCATAAGCTTAGGTAACAAGAGACTAAGAATCTTACCATAAAGCATTAGACAAAAACTGGAAGTGAGCAGGGAAGGACAAACGACCCATGTGGCAGACAAATAATTAGAGGGACACTGGGTATTTGCCTTGGCTTCATCAAGCCATTCTCATTGGAAATATTTCTGGAACTCAGGTCCCTTGAGTTAAGAAAAAGAAAAAAGAGAGAGAGAGAACTATGTGGAAATCTGTCTCAAGTAAAAAAAGACTTTTTGAACTCATCTTAGCACTCCAGAAGAAAATTAATATACGAAGGAAAACAAATTATTCTTTTTATATCAAGTTTGCTGAACAAGAAAAAGTGGAGCTGCAATAATTACCTCAGGGATTGAAATTAGAAAAATAAATGCCCCGGATTTTAACAATAATAAAAAGTTATCTTGGCTTGGCGCCTGTGGCTCAACAAGCTAAGGCACCAGCCACGTACACCTGAGCTGGCGGGTTCGAATCCAGCCCGGGCCCACCAAACAACAATGGTGTCTGCAACTTAAAAAAAAAAAAAAATGGCCGGGCGTTGTGGCGGACGCCTGTAGTCCCAGCTACTTGGAAGGCAGAGGCAGGAGCTCGTTTGAGCCCAGGAATTGGAGGTTGCTGTGAGCTGTGATGCCACAGCTCTCTATCCAGGGTGACAGCTTGAGGCTCTGCCACAAAAAATTTTAAAAAAAAGTTATCTAATTCTAAGGGGGGTTGACACAATCATAATAGCAGTCCTTGAACACGTGTGGGACACTTCATAAAACATTGTTCCGTGTGTACTTTAACCTTCACACAACGCCGTAACAGAGAAAGCAGAGGTGTGCTAGTTTTACAGGTATCTGAATATCTTCAGAGAGGTCTTTTGAGATTTCTCTGTCATTCCTGGATTGCTGGCTACATAATCCTCACATGTCTGGGAGACAGAGAGAAAACACATTAAATCTGCAGAAAATCCTCAGGAAGGTAAAATATGTACCTTAATAGCGGATTTGACAAAGCATTGGTAACGGTCAGAAGGATAGTAACATATGGCCCGGTTATCTCCTGAGCACGGGGAACACAGCCGCACACACCAGAGGACAGTGCTGAGCTGCAGACTCGGACCCCTCCAGAGGCCCCGCGGCGGCTCCACCTCTCCACACTCGGCCCTCCTGGCCAGCAGTGTGCGCCACGGGACAAACGTGCTCTGGGGCCCTGGAGAGCTGTGTGACACCTAACTCCCAACTCTACCTCTACCGCTCCTGCTGATGCGACCTCAGGCAAGGAATTTAAGTGACTGCACCTCAGTCCTGGGCTATGTGTGGGCACGAAAGGACGGAGTGAAGCGGGATCATGCTCCTGAAGTACCCCGAAGTGCCCATGTGGACTGAGTAGTCATGAACGCTCGTGGCCCTTCACCAGCTGGTGACGGAGTGCATTAGCTCCCACAGGCAGGACCCAGGACCCGGCACGCTCTGCAAAGAAAACTTGGTGCAGGTTCAGTACATGGTTCCCTGTGCAGGTAAAGAGAGTAAGATCCATGGGCTGAAGAGTCCTGAAACAGGAGTTAAGGATTTGTGGCTGATTTCCTGAACGTTTAAGGAAAACCCATGCGTATGGGAGAACCTTTCTGATCCCGTGTGAATGAAGCAGCCCCATGGGTACTTTCTGCCACTCACTGTCTTCAGCCACTCAGGTGACTCCCCCTCTCACCAAAGAGCACAGGATGGAGATGGATACATCTCCTCGGCTGTGAGGTCTATGCACAATTATTTGCACGTGTGCGTGCACGCATGCATGTGGGTATGTGTTTACTTTTGATCAGAACTTGTGTTGAACGAAGGAAAAAAGAGAGTCAGAAACAGTATCTCTCATTATCCGTAAAATGATTCTTTATACAGTGGCTCTCAGAAATAATCTTACTGAACTGAGATGAAAGTATTATAGCTTCTCTGTTGACATACTAAAAACTGCCAAATAATCACAAACATTAAACTTGAAATGTAGAAATGGCCAGAGCCCTGGGGCTGTTTACTTCCACGCTCTACAGATGCGAAAATTAAGGCTAGTGGCGTCTGTAGCTCAAGTGACTAAAGTGCCAGCCACATACACTAGAACTGGTGGGTTCGGATCCAGCCTGGGCCTGCCAAACAATGACAACTACAACCAGAAAACAGACGGGTGTTGTGGCGGGTGCCTGTAGTCCCTACTTAAGAGGTTGAAGCAAGAGAATCGCGTAAGCCCAGGAGTTGGCGGTTACAACTCTGGGTAGAGTGCTGACGCCACAGCTCTCTACCCAGGGTGATAGCTTGAGGCTCTGTCTCAAAAAAAAAAAGCTAGAAAATTAAGGCTAAACACAGAGATTTGTTCAAAGTCACAGAAACCTACAAACACCCAGTCTAGTAATTTTTTCATGACTGTATGCTGCTTCTTCCCTCCTGCATTAGTGAATTCACAGGGACTTCCTTCTTCTAGCCACTCCCCTTGGTACATTAAATGCAGGTGATGCCCATATTTATATCCCAGTTCCGGTATCTCCCCAGAATTCCAGACTTGCCATCCACCTGCCAACTGGAAATCTTCGCATGTGTCCAGCAGTTCTCTCAAACTTAACATGCCCCAAACTGAGCTCCCAAGTCATACTCCACCCAACCTCTGTCTTGCAGTTTTCCCCATGGCAATGAACAGCCCCACTCCCCCCAGTTGCTCCAGCTGGAACCCTTGACACCAGCCTAACTCCCCTCTCTCCCCCACCCCTCCTTCAACAAGTTCACACATGATAGCACCCTGGTCCTACTCATCATCATTTGCCAACCGTGTTGTTACAAAAGCTTCCTAAAGGGTCTCTTTGTTTGTTTCTGTCCCTGACCCACCCATTTTCAGCAGTTAAAATTCCCAATTCAACAACCACCATGATGTTTTAAAAAGAGAATATTAGATGATGTCACTTCTTGGCTCAAAATCCTTCAAAAGTGTTCCCTTTCACTCAAGTCCATGTAAAGGTGCATGAGACTGTCCTTCCCCAACTTCCTCACCTTCCTCCACTGCCCCCTCCAGATGCAGACTCACTGTCAACCCCTTGCTGTCACTCAAATAGAGGCAGTTTCCTCTGTGCTTACTGTTGCTTCTAAGCCCGGAAAAATCTTTCTCCACATAGCTGCACAGTCCTCTCCCGCCTCTCTCTCAGATCTTTATTCATGTCACCTTCTTCATGGGGGAAAGGGCGTTTCCTCCTCACCTCCCTACTTCTGACACTCCCTGGCCCTGTTCCCTGCTTTTTTTTCTCCCTAGCTTTATTGATCTCACCTAACATGCCATGCATTTATTTATCTTCTTATTTTCTGACTCCTCCCATCTTGGTTACAACATAAGGACAGAAAGTATCTGGCATATTTGGTTATAGAATGAAGAATTCAATAGAATCCTCTCTAAATAAGAGTGACTGTTAAGAAAGAAAAAAATAAAGTTTATTTTTCAAATGTGTCTACCATATGTAGTAATTTGTTCCTGCGCATGGGTGTGCATGTGTGTATTTGCTGTGAAGATGCCTGCAAATAAGCACAGTTAGTGGGCACTGGTTTGGCCCCCGTATCCTTCCTTATACATGTATATGGGAAAAAGTAGTGCAAAACTGTTCTCCAAAGATCAGAAATGGCAAAGTCAATGGAACTAACACAGAGCACTGCGTTAAGGTGCTCACATATGGGCTAATTTTAGTCCTCAGAAATCACTAACGAACTTGGACAAGCTCTAATGGATGGTTAGTGTTTCCTGGAGGAGTGTGGGCACGAGAGGGATATGTGACTTGTTAGAGCAGATGAATTTCTTTAAGTGGGACTACGTACAGGCTATGTGTTTGGTCAGCAAAGTGCTAATGAATTCAGGGCTTTAAAATGTTGCTTGTGCAAGAAATACAATAGAAGACATGCTGTTATAGGCTCCTGTGTCCCTGGCTAACTAAGGTAAATGATGACAACTGTGAGAGAAAACAGATTTCTAAAAGATACTCCACAACTATTCTTCTAGGATTTTCAATATGAAAAATCACTCTATTTTTTTCCTAAGCTGTTATCTTTTTCGTATACTCTAAATTTTAAAAAAATTCTAAACTAAATCTTGAAGTTATGGTTGGCAATAACCATCTGAGGAATATTTTGATATGTGTTTCTTTTCAATCTGAATCCTAGGACAAATTTTGATTTGTTTTTGTTTCACTTGTGGAACAACTTAACTGAGGCTCAAAATCAACAAACTGATGAATTTATCCCCTCCTTTAAATCGTTTATATTTTTGTGGCAATGAATTAACAATAAAATTCAGTTTAACTTGAACTCTGAAACAACAGAACTGGAAGAAGAGTATATTGGATTATCTTAGAGATACACTGGGAAATCTGAGTGCCCTTGCATCAACTGGTGTGACGTCCAAGTCTGAGGACTAGCTGGTGGCCTGTGAGACAGTACTAAGGAGGACCAGAGGAACCCAGTACGTGACAGCAATGAGCACACGGTCCCACTCTCAGAAGCTCAAGCAGAGAACCAGTGCAGACAGAGCCACCAAAAACACATTCCTCATACAACTAAGTAGAGCCTTTCAAGATGAGATGGAGCCACGGCCACAGGATGTCTTGGACAAAGTCTCTACAGCTATCGAGTTTTTCCTTCCTAATACGGTTAATCCAAAATTGTATGCTTTATTAAGATGGAAAACAAGGAAAAGTCGGAGAATCACCTTTAAAATAAATATAATGAAGCGAGGAGAGGGAGAGGAAAAAAGGGAAACTAAAAGCTTGAAAGAAATCTTAAAAGGTAAGTAAGTATGAAAAGGAAATGAAATCTTCTCAATGAAGAACAAATTCTCTTTTTTTTTTTGAGACAGAGCTGTGGTGTCACAGCTCACAGCAACCTCCAACTCCTGGGCTTAAGTGATTCTCTTGCATCAGCCTCCAAACTAGCTGGGACCACAGGCGTCCACCACAATGACTGGCTATTTTTTGGTTGTAATTGTCATTGTTGTTTGGCAGGCCCAGGCTGGATTGGAACCCGCCAGCTCTTATGTATATGGCTGGCACCTTAGCCGCTTGAGCTACAGGCGCTGAGCCTGAATTCCCTTTAATGAAAGATCCAACAAGACAAAGGATATTACTGCCTCCTTATTCAAATCTAATCTAACCATCTCACAATTTTTGTCTCTAAGCTATTCCTACAATCCATTTACAAATAAAAATAAGAGGCACTAGACTATTATGAGCCAGTTAGAAAAGATGGAACCAGAACCCATGAAAAGATGTCTTTTTATGGCCCAGTGCAGTAGCCCACACCTGTATTTCTAGCACTCTGGAAGGCCTAAGTGAGTGGACTGCCTGAGCTCACAGGTTCAATATCAGCCTGAGCCAGAGCAAGACCTGGTCTCTAAAAATAGCCAGGCTTTGTGGAGGACACCTAAAGTCCCAGTTACCTGAGAGGTTGAGGCAAGAGGATCACTTGTGCCCAAGAGTTTGAGCTTGCTGTGAGCTATGATGCCAGAGCACTCTACCAGGAGCAACAAAGTGAGAGCTGTCTCAAAAAAACAAATTATGTCTTTTTTAAATGATAATACAAAAATACTCAAGAATGTTAAATTTTTAATACGGCCTAATAATCACAAAGAAATATATAAATACAACTTTAAAACATTTAAAAGAATTTGATATGGGCTGAGTAGTGGCTCACACCTGTAATCTTAGCACTCTGGGAGGCCAAGCTGGGAGGATCACTTGAGGCCAGATGTTCAAGATCGGCCTGGGCAATGTAATGAGACTCCCATCTCTAAAAGAATGAAAAACAATTAACCTAGTGTGGTGGTAAATGCTCCCAGCAACTCAGGAGGCTGATAGAGAAGGATCCCTTGAGCCCAGGAGTTCGAGGCTGTAGCAAGCTATGACTGCACCACTGCACTCCAGCCTGAGTGACAGAGTGAGACCATGGCTCTAACAAAAAGAGAGTATAATACTAGTAGCTCCCTCACAAGTTTCCCCCCCAAATGAGTTAATTCCACAAAGAGTTTAGAGGTTAAAAGATAGGGTCAACACATGGAGAAAGCTCAATCACCAGAAACTGAGCTGTTGTTATATCACGTCTGCTATGAGTATTCCTACCATCCTTGCATCCTCTCCATAAAATGGAGGGTATTTTTGCATTCACAAAAGATATGCCTTCAAGATACATAAGCTGTGGTGAGGGGTTTTTTTTGAAATTTTTAATTATTTTGTAGAGATGGGGTCTATATTGTTCAAACTGGTCTCAAACTTCTGGACTCATGTGATCTTCCTGCCTCAGAACTCCCCAAATAGTGGGATTATGGGAGCGAGCCACCACACCCAGCCCTTAGCTGGGGTATTTTAACTCCACCAGTTAAGCTATTATAAAATTTCTTGTCATTATGACCTGCTGGAAACAAATTTTATTCCGAAAGATATAGCCAGGCATTATGGCAGGTGTCTGTAGTCCCAGCTATTTGGGAGGCTGAGGCAAGAGAATCGCCTAAGCCCAAGAGCTGGAGATTGCTGTGAGCTCTGATGCCATTGCACTCTACCGAGGGTGACAAAATGAGACTATGTCTCAAAAAAAAAAAAAGATGTAAAATTAAGTTGTTGTAGCCCCTTTCTGGTTTGTAGTCTGTCCCCTTTCTCCATCCTGCCCTATTCATTCATTTTTGTGCCTTAAAAATACTTATTAAAAATATAGAAAATTAACCCCCAATATTATTTTTGAAAATATCCAGAGAGTTCAGTAAGATATCTACATACAAAATATATAAAAATCAATAGCATTCGCAGGTGGCGCCCATAGCTCAGTGGGTAGGGGGCCAGCCACATACACCAAGGCTGGCGGGTTCGAACCCAGCTCAGGCCAGCTAAACAACAATGACAACTCCAAGTAAAGAACTTAACAGAATTCATAAATACACACAAAATCCGTAACGAGACACAAGTAGTCAACCTAATAACCAATACAGTAAAAATAAAAGTTATAAAATACCTTTTTAAAAACTACAGATATATCAAAAACTAAAAAGAACGATATCACCCAGAATTTAGTTGTGTACATGCAAACACGCTGCTGTACAAAATGTAAACTAATGTAATCTTTTTCAAGGACAACATGGCCTTAATCAATAGCCTTATCAATAGCCTTAATGTATTAATAAATTTTGAACAGGGAATTTCAGTTCTAGTTTATCCTATGAAAGTATTTGAGCATCAATGAATGAATGATGAACATACATTTTTAAATGTCTTGCAATATTGAATATATTAGAGGGATTTAAGTACATCTGTGTACATCCATACAATGTAAAATAACACTAAGTGAAGATGTTGCTCCGCATTTACTGGCATGGAAAGACACTGAAGACCTATAGCGAAGAGAGGAAAGCCAACTGCGGCAGTATCAATAGTTCATTCCATTCATGTCAGCATGTACGTATGCAGATAAAAACAGACTGCTGACAAGTAAGAGATTAGATTAGAGATTGGTTTCCTCCCTCGCATGGGAGCGGCTCAGTCCTGAGGACCATATCAGAACATTTCACTGGATCTCCTAACTTATAGAATCTGCCAAACAAACTCTACGGCATTTCTTAGAATTACAGAGCAAAGCGGTACGCCACTGTCCCTCTGCACAGCACAGGGGAATGCAGCCGAGGTGCGGGCTGATCACACCGGTACCGGTCACCTGGTTTCTCTTTGGAATAGAGGGGCCATCATCTGTTGAGCATTCCTGAAGTTCCACATCACTAGACTTAGGAAAAGAAAACACCAGGATGAGACACAGCATCACTCTCAGACAGAGGCTCACAGAGAAAATAAGAAGATGAGAGCTGAGACCAGCATAGCTTGAGAGCTAAATTAGGAAGAACTGCCCAATTCGAATTTTCCTACGTGTTCCCTTTCTGTTTGTTAATATTTTCTTTGATAATGACATAGATGCCTTACACATAGCTGATGTGTGTGTACCACAAGATTAGATAGAAATGCTTTTATGACTGACACCACAAAAGAGGTATCATCAGCAAAAAAGTACGTTCATGATGTCAGCAAGTACTCTGATCCAGCTGGGTTTTACGATTTTGAGAATATTAGAATCCCAAAAAGAATTCTGTGCAAGAGCGTAAACCTGTTGAAAGAGGCAAAGGTCCCCTGAAGGCTTAAGTAAAGGCATCTGGCAACCACAGCAATCAGTAGGAATCATCAGGCCATATGGTGCATCAAACAGTTGTTTCAAGAGCATTTCTAACAGCAGCTCAGACAAAGCAGGTAGTAACAGGCTACTGTAAGAACACAGAGCGGCAGTGTGGTCCTGCGGGAACTCCCTGCTGCACAAGAAAAGGAACATAAACAGATGAGACCAGCCAACCAACAGTGCTCATGAGTTATTATAATCCACAATTTACAATGTAAGATAGGGAAAATATTTATGTGAAAATTTACCTAGTATCTGATTAATTCTCTAAACAGAAAAGCAATATGATAGAACAACTAGCAGTATGATAGTACACCTGTTCATAAATTGATATGCATAGAAAAATTCAGGATTAAAAAAAAAACAAAACTTAGAATTTTGCCAGACTTCAAAACGCATTCAAAGATATTCATCATACTGTTTGTAAATGAAAACACCTAAATGTTTAAAAATGTTTTAATTATGCCATAGTCATACCAAAGAACATTATGCAGCCTCTAAAAACATATTTTTGAAAAACGACAATATCGCAAGCACATAAAATGCAGAGAAAAAAGATTATAAATCCTAAGATTATAAACAGAGATCTGTTTACTCATGGGAAAAAAACATCGAAATGTATGTAACAATAATGATATTTGACATTATGTTCTGTGCCAGGCTTTGCATTGTACTTTACATGCAGTATCTCACTGAACGTTCAAAACAACCTCGTGTATCATCACTCCTATTTTTCACAAAAGACAGCTGAGCCTCAGAGAGGTGAGGTCACTTATCCAAAGCCACATAGCTTAAAAATGCAAAGCCTGGAAATGAACTCAGCCAGGCTGCTTCCTGAGCTTGTGTGCTATCCATCACCACAAATCCTCTGATTCAAAGGCTCATAAATTAAAGTATCCAAGTACGTTGGGAACAGAATGAGGGTTTTTTTCTTCATAAAATTTGAACATGTCTCATTAACGACTCCTGGAAACATTCATGTTGATAAACACAGTTTGGAACCTCTAATCCTGTCATTCCATTTTTGTGTGTTTTCGGTACGGTTATTACGTATCTGTGGAGCAAAGAGCCAAGCTATTTTGGTCTCTGTCCTTCCCATTACTTATTCCCATTTAGATGAAAATTTAAATACAAACTAGCTACCCATTCATTGAGATTGCTTCAAATTTATTTATGGTGCAGCACAGAGACGTTTCTGGGAAAAGAACTTAAAAGCTATTATAGTTTCTATTAATAATTATAGTCACTAATTGCTATGAGAACTTTTTTTGGCTATGCTGACATATAGCTGAAGTAAAGCTGAACCAACAAACTACTATAAATAGTCTTGCATAGCCTCACAGAAGACATGAGAATTTTGTAAGTTGGAGGGTGGGAAAGTAGAAACACGGTTTTCAGATTTTTTTATAAAACATTGTTATTATGGCTTCAAGAAGAAAAATTCAAAAATTGTACTAGCAAATCCATCATTATAATGATCCTCTTGTTTAACTATTTTGGACTACCACTTTCATACAACAATTTTAGCTATAACTGATGTTAGACAGAAATCCCAATGGCTATTTTTGTTCATTGATTCATTAAATAAAAATGTTTAAGTGCCTTCCTTCTGTGTGCCAGGCACCGTTCTGGGCACTGGCAGCAAACAAAACAGACAAAACCACTGCCTTGGTGGGGTTAAGGCATTTATACTTTGCATTGTACCTTCATGCAGTATCTCAGTACCCTAACCACTGAGCTATGGGCACCGAGCTGCACTCTGTGTTCTGACTGTAACCTCTGCTATTGCCTGCTTTGCCTGAGTCATCATTAGAAATGCTCTTGAAAACAGAAAGGGAACAAGGTAAACAGCAAAATATAGACATGATGATGACAGAAGTGAGGAAAAATAAAGTAATCAAAGGGGAAATGGGTCCTGGGAGAACAGGGGTCATGGTCAGAGAAGGCCTCGCCAAGGGTCATGGATGTCTAACTCTGGACTTGGATCAGGAAAAGAACACTGGTTTCTATTACCAAGATTCCTTTAGCAGTGGTCCACTCCCTCCTCTTTGAGACACCATCATCATCTCTAAGACTAACGTTTGGACTTGCCTTCCAAACATTAACCCTAACCCATCTCCTTCTAATGTATAATAAATCTTATCAGTACAAATTAACCAGAGCTGGGTTCTGTTGCTGGCAACCACAGTACCCTGCATACCTGCCACTCTCCAAACTGATAGCTAACAAAAGTTATAATTTTCTAAGTTAGGTAAATTTTCCATGTTAAGTTAAAAATAAAAATTCAGGCTCGGCGCCTGTGGCTCAGCGGGCTAAGGTGCCAGCCATGTAAACCTGAGCTGGTGGGTTCGAATCTGGCCTGAGCCCGCCAAACAACAATGACGGCTGCAACCCAAACAAAAATAGCCGGGCGTTGTGGCGAGCGCCTGTAGTCCCACCTACTTGGGAGGCAAAGGCAGGAGACTTGCTTGAGCCCAGGAATTGGAGGTTGCTGTGAGCTGTAATGCCACGACACTCTACCCAGGGCGACAGCTTGAGGCTCTGTCTCAAAAAATAAATAAATAAATAAAAAATTCAGAGGCTAAGACCATGGCAAAATAAAAGTTTAATACTCAACAACCATCCTTAAATTCTGATCGTAACTATTTCTTTCACCGAGAAACATTTCCAAAGGGAAACACTAGGAATACTCATTCAAATAAAAACAAAAATTATTTGTCTTAAATTAATGAAAGTAACCAATATCTCTTTTTAAGATTTAAAAAAAAAAGGATACCAAGCATAAAATACAATTACTAACTATAGTCACCCTGTTGTACAACAGATCTCTTCAATTTATTCCTATTTACCTGAAATTTTGTATCTTTTGATCGAAACTTCCTCAGCCATTGGTAACCACAATTCTACTCTCTACTTACGCGAATTCAACTTTTTTTGATTCCACATGTGAGTAAAATGACATAGTCTAGTGTCCTCCAGGCTCATTCATGTTGTCACAATTCTTTTTAAAGGCCAAATAATAGTCCATCAATAGCTGTTTCTACAGGATGACATCCAAGCCTGCACCTCATTCAGGGTTTCCTATTCCTAAATACTTGTGGGGCTTCAGTGTTGCTCATTATGCTACAGAAACACTTGAGAACGACTGGTAAGCCAGAACACGGCAGATATGCTTAGACAAGCAAAAATCATTGAGCAATGCAAGTCAAATCAATGAGCATCATTTCAACAATTGTGAAGAGTTTGATCTCCTCTGCATCTGTACTTTATTTCAATGAATACAGAAGACTATTTCTCTGGTACTCATCAGTGATACCAATGTTGAATCTTCATTTACTGTAGTTTTCTATATGTCTAAAGTATTTCACAATTTGTTTGGAACTGAAGTATCTGCTTCAGTTTCTGTTGACAGTCAGGCATAAACCATGTATATTCGTGAGAAATATTCTAAAAATGTTAATACCTGCATCAGGGCAGACCACCAGGGAAGCAGTCTTATGACTTCCTACTTCACCCACCCTTCCGGCTCACAGATTTGCTCATTAGAGCATCAGCCTCGCACAGAGAATGCTAAAGGAAGACGTAATCAGGTTTATTAGGCCTGAGAAAAGAAAACATCTACATGTGGAACTTCCCTACATTTTTTTTAACTACATGTTTATAAAGGCTATAGTCCTTTGAGTTGTTAAAAGTCAACGAGGCGAATTTTTCTCTCCTAGTGAAAACGTGAGACCCTCTGAGAACCTCCGTGGGTTCCCAATAGGAAGCTCCCAGCCAGGCCATTCTCTGCTCCCTGATTTAACTTCTATCACAGGTCAATGGATCTGCACTTAGATCTGACGGCAAACTTTGCAATAAACTATTAGAATGACGAATCAGGAAACATTTGCACACTGACCGAGCATGAGACACAAGGGCACACTCCCCAGCAGATGCTGACAGCCCTCCTCACTGCTTCACTCCTCACCTGGCTGCCATCACGTACACACCTGAATCCTGTCCTCCAGGCAGGAGGGGAATTATTGGGAGGCAAGAAGAGAGAGGATGCTTACCAGTTGCTCTTTTTCTCTCATTCTCCATAGAAAGTGATTTCTAAAGATCTGTTCTATGTAAGAAAAACATCTCCACAAAGGAAAGTACACAAGTTATCCCATTGGTTTTGAGATCACTATTAAGATCAGGACTTTGAGCAGTGAGGTCAGACTGCAGAAAGCTCTGGGCTATTACTAAGGACTTTCACTCAATTTCGCAGGCTATACCTGCAGCTGGTAACACTGACAGGAATTTCCCAATGAAAGGGATATATTACACACAGATGAATTTCCACAATTATATGTATCTTTTAAAATGTCCCTCTCTACCTAAATTTTGAATTCTCCTCTTGCATCCAGGTCCTACTTGGTTCTATCAGTAAAAAGACAAATTTACTTTTTTTTTTTTTTTTTTTTTTTTGAGACAGAGCCTCAAGCTGTCACCCTGGATAGAGTGCTATGGCATCACAGCTCACAGCAACCTCCAATTCCTGGGCTCAGGCGAGTCTCTTGCCTCTGCCTCCCAAGTCGCTGGGACCACAGGCG
>CAUYON010102019.1:0-29868 GCA_963573935.1 Arctocebus calabarensis | reverse complement strand
TGTGTGTTCCTCGACCTTGTCTCTTGGCTCAGCTCCAAACCGTTGGCTTTCTCGCCAAATTTCTGTCCTTTAACTCTCCTTCTGGACAGGAGCGTCTGCAGAAAGCTGGCTACAGACCGCCATCTTGGCTCCTCCCTCTTCTACACTTTTAAGGACTCTTATAATCAGATTTGGCCCCCCTAGATAATCCAAGATAATCTCTTCATCTGAAAATCCTTAACCTTAATCACAGCAGTGAAGTCTCTTTTGCCATTTAAGGTAATATAATTTCAGGTTCCAGAGATTAGGACAAGGATAAATTTGGGAGTACATTATTTTACCAACCACAATATCTAATGTCTAACATTAATAATTTTTAAAATTATATGCATATTATTTCTAAATAAGACACAGCAATTAAAAAAATTGTTAAGAGGCTACTTCTAGGAAATGTCACTGCCTATGAGTGCTTTGTGGGTAGGTGGAAGAAGTTTGAAACAAGGTGGTATTATTTTGTTAGAAGCCTCTAAATACTACTTGACTTTTTTGATAAAATTAAAAATAAGATAAATGCAATTATAAAATAAGATAAAGGGAGGGCTTTCTAATTGTTTTTGGAAAAAAGCAAATTGTGTTTGCAAAGGATAGAATGTATGAAGAAATAATGCTTCCATTGTCCATAGTGGAGTAGTTAAAATTTAGAAAACTGCATGATTCTATTTTTATTTCTATGGATTGTAGGGAAAAATCTGTTTCTTAGCTGTCAGATATAGTAGAACCTCTGTAACTTGACTATCCATGGAGCTGTATTAAACTGGTCAACATACAGAAGTGGTCAACCCAAGGAAGTAGGCCTACTGTACTGATACTTACATGAGGCGCATGTCCAGTCTACAAAAATTAGGTCAACTTAAGGAGGTGGTCAATGTAGGGAGGTGCTCAACTATGGAGGTTCTCCTGTATTTTAATTTATTTAATCATACTTATTAGTAAAATTTTGCCTGGATACCATAACCTAAGGTTGTGGATTGCAAAAGGATGCAACAGTTCACTTTCTTGGTGTCCACATAGATTTTGCAGCCCTTCCAATGAGGAGATGAAGGCTGTTTCCTGTTTCTATGAATATAAGCTGCCCTTGGGACTTGCTTTAGTGATTAAGATAAAGCAGAAGTGACATTGTGTGAGTTCTAAGCCTGGGCCACAAATGTCACCTCTGCTCCCCATCTTGGACTTTAGCCTGTGTCATGACAACAAGCCCAGGCAACCCTGCTGGATGATGACAGACTACATAGGACAGAAAAAAGTCACGTCAGTTTAGATCATTCTAGACCAGCTTTCCATTGCCTACCTTGACAACAGACGCTTGAGTAAGCACAGCCTAGACCAGAAGCATTGCCCAGCTTAGTCCACAGAAAATTGCCAATTGTGAATTAGATAAATGGTTATTATCCTAAGTCATTTTGTTTAGGACTGGTTTGTTCTACAGCAAAAGCTAACCTATTTACCAAAATACTACCATATTATAATTAGTATGCAGCTAAGTGAAAAGAAAGAGTTTTTAGCTTCAGAACTCAAATTTATAAAGCAAAAATACAATTTTTCCTCTTGGACTGTTTTGCTATCAATACTTTGTGGTACCATTCTATTTGTAAAAGTTTCTAGAAAAATTGTATATTAGTGTGTGTATTATTTTATTAGTGTGTTTTTTTCTACCCTCTCAGTATTGAATTTGACTTCCTAGAGTGGAAATTCATATTTAAGAGGTAGGGATTAAGAGACCTTGTCCTAGTGTATACCACAGTACTATGAGAGCAGTAGAATTTTGAGAAATATTTGATTATTTCTGTAGCCACAAAAGTAGCAGGTCTTAGCCCAAGGATAGTTAAAGATAGAAAAACTGAAGTGTTCTTCTAGGATTTTTAGGACTTTTTGAATAATGAAATTACTACATGTCTAGAAAATTACAAAGAACAATATAACAACCACTAATAATCCTGTCATTCAGGTATCATAGTTAACATTATAGCATATTTCTCCCCATGTTTTAAATACAATTTATATTGTTTTGGATTGTTTATGTTTCTATGTTGTCATTGTTTTCCCTAAAAATACATAGTAAACAGTTTCCTATTAAAATATTTCTGAACATCATTTTAATAACTATATACTATTCCATTTTGTGCATATATTATTGACTTTAGGTTATATTTCAATAACATGGTACCTAGTTTAGGTTTTCTTTCATTGTAAATTGATAGAAATTATATGTTGAACATTTTTGTTCATAAATCTCTGTATAAACATTCATGTTCTAGATATTTTCTTGAACATATGAAGTTGGACAATTAAGTTCATGAACTCATCCTAGAAAAAGTGCTACATACCTTACTGCTGAATATCACTATGGTCACTTTCAAGGTACTCTCTTTGGCCATCTGATGACCATAGTGATAATCAACAATGAGGTATGTAGCACTTTTTCTGGTTTGAGTTTATGAACTTAATTTCCTGACCTCATTTGTGTAGAAGTAGAATTATCAAGTAAAAGAGCATTGATATTTCAAGGCTTTTGAAAAACATTAAATTGCCCCTAAAAATGATGACATCAATTCCTATTCCTAGCTGACTTGAAATTTCTACTTGAATGGTTTGGTTACTTTCTAGTTTAGAATACTTTTCTTGTTCCTCTATCATATAATTATTCAGACATTTTCTTTCTTCTGTCTTTCTGTATGTTTTAATTTTTTCTGCTTCTTTTTTATTTCAATATATTAAGGGGGTACACATGTTTTTGTTACATGGATACCTTGCATAGTGCTTAAGTCAGGGCTTTTAGTGTGCCCATCACCACAATAGTGTTCATTGTACTTAATAGGTAAGTTTTTACCCTTCTTGGTTTCCAATGTCCTTTAAATCTTTGTGTGCCCATGTGTGTCCATCATTTAGCTACCAATTTTTAGAGAGTATATGTGGTGTTTATTTTTCCATTCCTGAGAAACTTTCTTTAGGATAATCATCTCCAGTTCCATCCAAGTTGCTGCAGAAGACAATATTTCATTCCTTTTTATGGCCGATTAGTGCTCTATGGAGGGTGTGTGTGTGTATACGAAACAGTTTCTTTATCCATTCTTGAAATGATGGGCATTTAGGTTGGTTCCACATCTTTGCAATTGTGAATTGCACTGAAATAAACATTCAAGCGTATATGTCTTTTGGATGAAATGACTTCTGTTCCTTTAACTAGATACACAGAAGTGGGATGACTGTTGGTTCAAATGGTAAGTATACATTTATTTATTTTAGGGATCTCCATGCTATTTTCCATAGACATACTCAATTTTGGTTTTACCAACAGAGCATGTGTTCCTTTCTGTCTGCATTCACGAAGCATGTATTGTTTTCTTTACTTTTTAATAATGGGCATTCTAACAGAAGTAAGGTAGCATTTCTTTATGGTTTTAATTTGTATTTCCCTGATGATCAGTGTTGTCCATTTTCCTTTGAAAAAATCTGTTTATGTTTTATGCCCACTTTTTGATGGAGTCATTTATTGTTTCTTGCTGATTTGTTGAGTTATTTATAGATTCTGAATATTAACCTTTAATCAGATGTATAGTTGGTGAATATTTCATTTTGTAGATAGCCTATTTACTATGTTGATTATTTCCTTTGCTATAGCGGAGCTTTTTAATTTAAGTCCCATTTATTTATTTTTTGTTATTTAAGTATTTACCTTTAGGATCTTAGTTATAAATTCTTTGCCTACGCTGATGTCTAGCTGACCTTTTCCTATCTAGAACTTGTAGGGTTTCATTCCTTACATTTAAATCTTTTATTAATTTTGAATTAATTTTTGTATATAGTGTCTTCTAGAACTTGTAGGGTTTCTAGAACTTTCTTCTAGAACTTGTAGGGTTTCATTCCTTACATTTAAATCTTTTATTAATTTTGAATTAATTTTTGTATACAGTGATGGGGTCCTGTTTCATTCTTCTGCATGTGGCTACCCAGTTTTCCCCGCACCATTTATTGAATAGGGCTTCCTTTCTTGAGTGTAGTTGTCTGCTTTGCCAAGGATTTGTTACTTATAGGTAAATGGTTTTATTTATAGATTCTCCTCCTTCATTCTGAATGTCCCCATGCTTCCAAGTGTTGTCTCTAAGAAGGCCCATTGACAGGTGGGTGTCCATTTGCAACTTTCAGTTCTCTCCTGTGCACAGGCTGATTCTAGTTTGCCACCTTGTCACCTCCCATTTTTCTGCTCCTGAATATTCAATCAGGGGGTCAACCAATGCTCCTAGTGATTATATGTACAGGAAGAATGAATTATTTCAGGTGAACTGTTGTGGGAGACTCTTCCTTTATCTTCTCTTAAATAATATACACTTAGGATATTGTGGTGAAGTTAAACAATATGTAGTCTTAACTTTGGTAGTTGAATTTTTTCTATCATACTATTGAGCTTTTTCTCTCTAATCCACAGAGATACAGCACTAACCCCAAGAGAGATGAACCAGAATCAGATTCATTCTTTGACAAAATCCAGTTGAAAGGAGTGAGATCTGTTTCCACATCAGTGGTCAGTCACCATTAAGATGAGAAACTTAGAACACATGTACATTCAAGAGAGCGAATAGAAAGCATGGCATGTTGCAATTTGGCTTTGATGGGTTTTGTTTTATTACTCCAAAACTTGTATATTTTCTTCCTCTTACTTGCTTTCTGATGGCTTTATAACATGACAAAGGACTTTCTTTTCTAACAATAGCAGCTAAACCAGTCCTTTATTGTAACACTCTTGGATATCACTACATTAAAATTTAACTAGCGTAACATACTTTATTAACAGCATTGTGGGTTATATAAACTATCATGTATTCTCTACTTACTTCTAAATCTAGAGAAGTTTACAAAAAATTACTACAAAGTCAACAAATCTATAGTTTTTAAAGAGGAAGTACCAACTAATGGAAGCAAGAAAAATACAAGAAAATACAAGAGTGGAGTAATTAAAATGTAAAACAGAGCCGAGAGGGAGTAATGTTTAATGAATTAAATAATTATAAGCTTCCTGGAAGCCAAGGTAAAAAGGGTTACATAACTATCTGAAAAGAGAGACATAGCAGATCATCAGAAGAAACCATCTCTGAGCCTAGAACTTTGAGAAAAGCCAAACACATGGAATTGGGAACTTTGAAGAATGTAATGAACAGTATCTTCAATACAATGCTACAACTGCAGAGACCTTCTTTAGTTTCCCATTTTTAAATTGGCCCTATTTTTTAAAATGAGGATATCGATGTATTAACATTAGTTTTGTGAAAGCATTCCTTGAGTAATCAGTTAAGAAGGCATTATCAATCAAAAGGAGGATTTGGAATGAGAATCTATAGAAAAGAAGAATTTGCAGATATCAGGACTAGTAAGTAGTATTAGGATTTGTGAAATCAATTCAGTAGCACGTTTCCATGTTATCTGAACATCATGGAAAGAAAGACAAAGCTAAGTTGGTAAGGAAGGGGAATGAGGGAGAACTGTAGAAGGTTTACGTTTGGGCTTGTGCCCACCATGGTTTTCATGTGGTTCATTAGTCTGCATTCTTAATGACTACTTTTCTACTCTTCACACCACAAAGAGGTAGATTCCACCTCTCCGGGGAGGGATCACAAGAAAGAGTTGAACTGAACTGAGGTGAAGAGAAGTGATTTATGATCTTGTTTTGTCAGAGCTGTGATTTGTGGTTTGGAACCCTCTTATCTAATTTCTCTGGTTTTCTACCTGAGTCAATTTCCCCATTTCCCCCTTATTTTATTGCAAAATTAAATAGTATTGTCAAAAATATAGAAAATGAGAGAAAATACAGATTCCTAATATGATTTAAACACAACTTTATATGCAATTTGGATAAACTCTGGGTGCATGAGAATTTTAAACTTTTTATTATAGAAAATGTCAAACACATAGAAAGGTAGACAGAGGGGTGTAATGAATAGATAAATTATCTACTTGCTGCACCAGTTATTGCCATTTTTGCCAACTTTATTTCATTTCTCACCTACCACTTTTTCCAACATTTTATTATAAAACTTTTCCAACGTACGGAAAAATTGAAAAATTGTAAAGTGAACACTCACATGTTTGCAACCCAGATTGTACAATTAACCTATCCCTATACTTGTTTTATAAAATATCTGCTCATCCCTCCACCTATCCATCCACTAATCCCTCTTATATTTCAATGTATTTGTAAATTGCAGACATTATCATGCTTTCCCCACATGCTTCAGCTAGTGAATTAGTGAGTGCATTTATTTATAGTTCTTACCTTCTTTTGAGGTAAAATTACATACAGTGAAATTCCTAAATTTTAAGTGTACCAATCGATGAGTTTTGATATAGAACATAAGAATCACCTTAGAAAATCATGATTCTTCCCACTACAGTTTGTGCCTGAATCCATATCCTAGTAGACAACTACTTTTCTGATGTTTTTAAACTTAAGTCAGTTTTTCCTCTTTTAGAACATCATATGAATGGGGTCATGTAATGTGTATTCTCTATGTAATGCTTCTTTTACTCAGCACAATATTTTTGAGATTTATCCATGCTGCACATATAATTTATTTCAACCCCCCACCTAAAAATATTATGGAGTATTTTAAAACAAATGCATTATATACTTTCACCCATCAATGCTTTCATTTCATTTGTAAATATAGTCTGCCTCCAGTTTCTCCCATGGTAATCTTTTCACTTCCTTCCTTCTGGTAAGCCACAGGTCACCCATTGGTTTTGCCTGCCTAGACTCCACATTACTGACACACTTATATTACCAGATACTTTGTGATATATCATGAATGAGGGAAATTTAGTACTCTCTCTTTGCAGGAAACATTTTTGTTATATTATTCTTTCCATTTTTTTTTTTTTGCTAGAAATTCATTTCCTCCCTAGATCTTACAAGAAATTTCTTCCCACTTGATTTTCCCACTCCCATGTCTGGATGCATCACTTCCCAATCATAGCATTACTCTAGGAACTATTTTACATGAATGATACTGTTTTCATGGACTCTTCGATTTTGTCATCCAGAAATGGAGAAAATCACAACAAATAAAGTAGGAAATTATGGTGAGTTAGGAGTACAATTTTTACACTATCTGAAAGCTCCTCCTTTCGCTGAATATTTTGGTATAAATATTTTAAAAGTTGTTTTATACTTTCTGTCAATTTGTAATTACTTTATATAAAATTTCCAGGAAAAGAAAAAAGCTTCTGACCTTAACTACCAGTAGTTTAATTGTGTGACTGGGAATGAACAAGGTTAGACTATGTTCCGCTTCACCACAGATGTCAGGGTAATTAGCAAAAAGCCCAGAAGGAGCAATTTGGGAATTTGATTTTCATCACCCACTGGAGGGAAAAAATCAGCTACTGAGAGAGTGTTCTCAGTATTTCTGCACCCTGTTATTTCTTCACTTAACACTTGACATCTAGAATAAAATGCGCCCTCTTGGGAGATCACATGTTGTGGTAAACACATTTACTTCCTCTTTTGTAAGAAGCAGAAAAATGCAAGAGACTTATTTATTTCTAAAATATGTTGTCATCTAAATTTTTTAAGAAAAATATAATATAAAAAGCAAGATTTTATTTTAAAATGTCTCTCATATCATTATATGCTATATTACATAATGCAAATAATATATACTTTAAGAAAAAATAAGTAGTTATATTATTTAAAAAATACAATAGTTTGAACCAACTCACCATAAAACATGCTAAAATGTATAATATGGAGACATTTATAAAAATAAGCTTCCCAGGACTTGGTAGGTTTTCCCTTTATCTGTTTAAAAATGGTCACAAGATTTTGTATATAACAGCACAAAATTATTATGATGATGACATCCCATTTTGGCATAAAAAAGTCAGTTGAAAGTAAAACTTTTCCCCTTGTTTATCATGTCTGTCTTCTTTTCCTATGACGCTTCTGTCATGTACTCTGACAAGCACTTGTTGAAACCCTATGTATAAAATCCTTGTTGAAATGGTAAGTATAAACACAGCAAATGAAAATTGTGTGGATTTAATGTAAAAGGGAAATTACCTGAGACTATAATTTAGGAGCTTGTAGAATATGTCCAGATTCATTATTATTTTGATGCATTCAATATTCATGAGGTTTGCAGAATAGGTAAGGTTCAGTGATGTTCACTGATTTGTTTAAGGTCACACAGCTGGGAATATTAGGACTCAAACTTTGATCATCTGAGCTTATATCTAGCTCTTTTCCCTTTTATGTCAGGCATCTTCATTAAAGATGGAAGACACACAAAGAAGTGATTATAACACAAGACTATGAATAATGAATGATGTATGTGTAATATAAGATTCCACACACCATGTCCAGATGAGATTATCAGGAAGAGTCCTTGGATACTGTTGCATTGGTCCTTTCTTCTTGATGGAGAAGAGATAGGTTAAATTTCTCTCCCATTCTGAAATACTTGTGGTTTCTGCATTTGGATTAAAAAGAAGTTTGCAAGTGTTCCAGGTTTGTGTGTCCTTTGTAAACGCAACTTCCTGTTAGATGTCGGTAAGATTCTGAAATGACTTAAATGACTTCCTGTGTATAAAATAGCTTATGAAGAGCAAGATCTTGATGAATTATGTGTAATCAGAGACACAGATTCAGGACATGAATTTTAAAATTTTCCTCAAATACACATGCTTAAAAGCAACATAAGGAAAAAAATAACTTTGTGGGAAAAAATGTCTTAGAAAATTTAGGCTGTTCTCCTTTCTTAAATACGCACAAATTCTATGAAAGGTAAAAGATCTTATTCTAACTAATAATACCTATTTGAGCATTTTGCCCTCATAAACATTTTTTTATCCTTTCAAATCTTTCCCGTAAAAGATAGCTGGACCAGTCACAGAAGTTATGCAGAAACGCAGAAATTATGCAAAAAAGTTTTCCCACCATCCATGATGGCTACTGTGGGGCATTGATCTACACCAAGTAAGAACATTGGTCTTCTTCAGTTAATGTCTTGGTTTTGTATGTTTATACATAGAAGGGTCAAGAAAACAAGATCATAGCAACACTAAGAGAAGCAATGTAGTAAACCTAGAATTGTGGTCAAAGGAAGTTTACTTTGATCACCTCTATCTGCTCTTAAGACCTTTGGTGGGACCAGACAGCACCATGGACAGTGCCCTTCCCTCTCCTGACATTGGCTCAAAGACCCCCTGAAAAAGGGTTTCTTCTCCTACACACTATTGCCTCAGGGACAATTCAGCCTTCTTGAGTCTCCACACAATTTTTATCAGCTGTGAGTCTGCCTCTTCAACTGCTTCTGTCAATCTCTGTGAAGCCTGTAAGTGCTACTGGGCATTGTCCTTAAGCCCTTATGCCTAATTTTCATATAGTCAGATAGTTAGGAGATGGAGAAATGATACTATCAGTTAAAATGATGTAGGAAAATTTGTAGGATGAGGAGAAATATTGAAATGTGACTAAGAAAAGAGGTGGGAAAACAGAGACTTACGTGCTGAATAGGAGACACAGTTGCCTCCTGGTAAAAATATTCCTCTTAGTATAAGTCCTTCAGAGCCTTTGGGACTGCTCAGGAAAGACTGTTGATGTACATACCCCAGTAGGAGAATTTTCGAATTCTTCTTTCATCTGGGTTAAGTAAAATCTCATAGGATACCAAAATGATTGAGCTTCTTGGGTCAATAGATCAGCTTTTTACTACAGCCACTTTAAAAGCCTATATAAGTAATACATCATGATGATTTTTTTTTCTCATGAGTTAGAGTCTAAACAACAAGGATCATGGGGAGAAATTCTTGATCAAAGGCAGATGACCATGGTTTTAAACTTCTGAGCCTGTATGCTGGCCATTACATGTTCTGTTATAAATAACCCTTCAGAATGTTGGACTCTAAGCACAGTGCTATGGTTTGAATGTATACCCCAAAGTTTATATGTTGGAAACTTAATACCCAATGCAACAATGTTAAAAAGTAGTGCTTAAATTATGAGGGCTGTGCCCTCATTAATGGATTAACGCTTTTACTGAGGGAGTGGGTTCATTATCACAAGAGTGGAGGACTTACAAAAACTGAGTTCATAGCCGGGCGCTGTGGCGGGCGCCTGTAGTCCCAGCTACTAGGGAGGCTGAGGCAAGAGAATCGCTTGAGCCCAGGAGCTGGAGGTTGCTGTGAGCAGTGTGATGCCACGGCACTCTACCCAGGGTGATAAAGTGAGACTCTGTCTCTACAAAAAAAAAACCAAAAACTGAGTTCATCACCCTCTCTTAATCTCCTGTGCCCATGTGATGACTTCTACTATGTTATGACATAGCAAGAAGGCCCTCACCACATGCTAGTCCCTTGATCTTGTACTTTCCGGGCTCCAGACCTGTGAGAAATAAATTTCTTTTCCTTATAAGTTACCTAGTCTCTGATCTTCTGTTATAGATTCATTAACACAGTGAGACAGAAAGAGTGTTCTTTCAGCTAATGGAAACTGAAAACTCATAAATATATGTAGATGAATATCTTCCATAAAACAGATCAGATATAGCTGTAAAGGGAAAGTTTGCAATTTATAAAGTTGTGTTTAATAGAGTGTGGATGGTTACTCACTTAGCTTTGGGCTGGTCTGGAATTATAACCATGTTAGAGGCAAAATCTATGGCAACCTGGGGAGTCAAATAGCTTATGGTTCATAGGGGTAATTTGACTTGCTGGTTTGGGGAAAGGATTTACAAGGGTAGTAGCTTAGTAAGTTCAGGCTGTTATAACTAAGTATCATAGGCTGAGTGGCTTATAAACAACAGAGATGAATTTCTCACAACTCTGGAGACTAGAAGTCCAAGATCGGGGTGCTAGCATGGTGAGATTCTGGTAAGGGTTCCCTTCTGGGTTTCATATCCCCAATTTCCTGTTGTGTCCTTATATGATATAAAGAGCTAGCTATCTAGCAAGCCTCTTCCTATATGAGCTCTAATCCCATTCATGAGGGTTCCACCTTCATGACCTAATGACTTCTCAAAGACCCTACCTTCAAATCCCCTCACACTGGGATTAAGGTTTCAATACATGAATATTGGAGAAACACAAACATTGAGTTCATTGTAGGTAGGAAGCTTGGAGTATTTGAAAAAGGCAGATAGGAAGTAGTGAGGGAACTCCCAACTTGCTATCACGTGGTGAACTAGCATGGGATGCTGGCTGCACACCCCCTAAGGCAAACCTAAAGATGCCTCAGGAGAGTTGTGGTGGTAGATGGATTTCAGGAACGCACATAATACATATTAAAACCTCTGAGGAAAATGAAAGTTGTTGGGACTCTGCATATGGTGAGAACAAGCAGTGAAGAATGCATCCTATACCAAGAGAGGGTCAAGAACAGGATAAGGAAAAGCTGAGTGAGAGTTTACTAGTTAGGAATTTTCTCCTCATTTGCCTAGGCATGAACACTGATAGCCCCATTACTACCTGAGTCTAGAAAGGCAACAATGCCAACCATTGCCAAGGAAAATTGTGGAATTCTGAGATCCGTATATAATAAAATGGAAAGCCAACAAGAATCAGCTTGGCCCTGATTGGTTGTTTCTCCCTCTATTCAAGGACTAGGAAATTACCACAAAGGGTGGTTGGCCTTGAAAAGGTATATCGTGGGTAGCAAATACAAGGTGGGGGGGGTGGAAGCAAGATGTGGTTGGAGCTATAGTATAGTACTAGAAGTCTGTACCTGCACCATATTCCTGCATAAACTTTTGAAGGAGCACATGGTCCTGCGACCAAGATAGACATTACTATGCAAACCATCTGATAATTTTCAAGGAAAAAAACCCATGAATTCAGTGACATTTCACTTTTAGAGTGAAATAGTATCACAAAGAACAATATCCCCACTCTTGAGGCCAGAGTTATGATGACAAGGGTAATTAATAGTAGGCAACAGCTCTGCCTAGTGAAGGAATATGTTTATTAAATAGAAGTTAGGCTTCTGTACCAAAAGTTCAGTTTAAACTAGACAGAAGCTTAGTTCTTGTTCATTAAAGGTAGTCCAGGGCTTGCATGGAAGGTCTCCAGAATCAAGGCCCAGTGTCTTCCCATCTTTTCCTGCCATCCTTAATGTGAAAATTGTATCTCTTTGTCAAAGGCAGGTATAGCATCAGATCTGTATTTTAGACAGTGAGAAGGGGAAAGTGGGGAAAGGGAAGACAGTCTTCTTTTCTTTTGAGAGTGTGCACCCAGAGCTGTACAAATCATTTATATGCTATTAGCCAGAATCTAATCACATGGTCCCATCCAGCTGCAAGTAAGGAGGAGCTTTGTGCTAGATAAAAGTTTGGTGTTCTATTCTTTAAAAAAGTGAAGGTGAGGATGATATTAAGGGACAAATAACATTCTCTGCTACAAGGAACAATCTTATAAGGGTCACTGATCACAAGCCAGGACAGAACAATAGGAGGTGCTTGTTCTTGGGTGCTTAAGTGGTAGTTTTCTGGGGAACTTCAGAATCAGTTGGGAAACACTTTCCCAGAAGATAATTCATGGCAACAAAGTAAAGATAAAATATATAATACTGTGTAATTTTGTGTAGAAAAAATATTGAAAGAATAAACTGCAAATCATTAGTGATAGTTATTTCTGGGAGTGTGGGAATGTATATATTGTGTGTGTGTTTTATAACTTGCCTATACTAAGCAGGTATATATTGTACATAAGTACAGCAAAATGTAAACTTTCATGGTAACCAAACTCTAATATTAACCATTTTCATCTCTTTCTATAGTAGAAAAATGTAACGAGGTAAGCATTTGTTAGACTCTGTATTTTCCATATTGTAATCATCTTAAGTATCAATTTGTTGCCAATATCATTCTATAGTTATTCTAAAGCCAAAAAAAGAGTAAAACTGATATACATTTGCTGATGATTATAACTGACGGATTTGGTAGGTATGAGAGATGTCATATATGAGTCAATTACTGCACAAAAGAAATGACGATGGTCCCATTCTCCTTATATCTATTATGAAATTGGTAAGTTCCTGGGGAAAGAAGCTTTGGGCTTCTTGTAAACTCCATTTAAAAACCCATAAAAATCATGTCTCTGAAGGTGAAAGGACCAGAGAGGACTGAGAAAATACTCTTATCTGGGTATGTTCACAAATGTCTCACTTGTAGCAACTTCCGCCAATAGTTGGCTTAATCCCTCTCCTATACTTGAAAAAAGGGATCCCTAGATTCCGAAGAAGTTGCGGTAGTGTTTAAAATGGTCTGTTTCTAATTCCCAAACGTGCGCACTTTCACCATATTCTCTCATCTTCTATGAAATGAAATGAGCTGTTCATCTTGTTTGAAAAGTTAGACATCATGCCAAAATATCCTATTGGATCTGTTCAGTGTGAAGCGGAGAGGCAGCTGATGTGCTCCCCCAGCCCTTACAAGTCAAATGCTCTATGTGCTCTACTCAAAGACAAATGGCCATTTAAAGCCCTCAAGCATTAACTGTTCCTTCTAAACATTTTTTTTTCTTTTGTGGTATTTAATACCCCTGAATAAAACTTCAACAAATCTACCTTCCTTCAGAATTCAAATTAATGAGTATATTTATATACAAATTATTTATATATAAAGGGTTTTGTCATTTTTTTATTTTTGTTTGTGACTTATTTTGGTCCCATGTGGTCTTTTTTTTTCTTTGAGACAGAGCCTCAAGCTGTCACCCTGGATAGAGTGCTGTGGCATCACAGCTCACAGCAACCTCCAATTCCTGGGCTCAAGCGAGTCTCCTTCTCCACCTCCCAAGTAGCTGCTGGGACTACAGGCGCCCGCCACAATGCCCGGCCATTTTTTCGTTGCAGCCATCATCATTGTTTGGCAGGCCTGGGCTGGATTCAAACCCACCAGCTCAGGTGTATGTGACTGGCACCTTAGCCCGCTGAGCCACAGGCGCTGAGCCGGTCCCATGTGGTCTTATCTAAGGAGACCACATTTGTATTATTACATTTATTTGGTAGAAAATGAGACACGATTTTTGAGGGATTGCTCTGCAATAAGATGTCCATAGAGATTTTATAGAAGTAACCTGCAAATACGCTGAAATGATTAAAAACCTGATCATTACAACCTTAGATATATCTTAAGTTACTACAAAAGATGACTATACTGGGCAATTTAATAATCAGAGTGTTGTACTTTATTTAAAATACAGAAATATAAAAATAGAAAACATCAGAACCTAAATAAAGAAAGAAATCTAGACTAGAGCAGCTGCCCACTCTATACCATTTTCTTTCGGAAATTGCTTTCACATACTTAACAACTCATAGATCTTTCTTCTTCTCCATGGAAACCTACTTTTCTCTAACAACAATCCTACAAAGCTAATTACTGCCACAGGTATATGGTGTAGAGAAAGATATTGATCTTGACAATTCTGAGAAAATTGAAAATACTTTGTAGAGGAATATTGGTTTGGGTCAGCTTTGTGTGAAATGTTTAAATATGTTTATATATCTTAAATTTAAAAACGTTTCTATATCTTACATTAAGATCTAATTCAAATAGGTAAGCACTTCTGAACTATTTGGTGTGTCAAATATTTTGCAATAGTCAATTGCCCACTCTTTTGAATTGGAAGGCACCATGTGTCTTTTGGGAGACAGAGGGTTATTCTGCAAATAAGGAATAATTTTTCCAGCGTTACAGGTGGACATATGGTTGCATTGATCTGAAAATACTTAACTGACTTAGACACCTACAAAGTAGAAAAATAATTATTCTGGTCAAAGGTTAATTTGTTGTACTGCAATACTTGGCACCAACAGGTATATTCTAATCATATTTGGTACCACAATTGTCTATCAAGTCCAGCAGTGGGTGTGCAGTTGATTATATGCAGTGGCAGGCTGCTGAAATGCTATTTTAGCCAGGGCCAGTTTGTAGTTATTATAATGATTTGACACCTCTGCCCAAATTTAGTGTCAAGAAAGTTGAAATCTCATTTCTTAGGAAGAGTATCTGAGGTATATGGGTTCTGAATTCTGAGTTGTCATTTGCTAAATTTAATTTTAGAACAAAAGCCTCACGGTTCTTCCAGTTATATCTATTTGATCCAAAGGCCATGAAAGTGGTGATGATCACATGTAAAGTATCTGAAATTTTTTCCCACTGATGTAGTCTGCCTTTGGAAAGTGATGACTAAAAGATTATACCAGCTTGTAAAGATCTTAGATTCTATCACTGTTGGTGATTTGGGGGGAGTGCCATTGGTTAAAAAAGAAATTTTAGACAAATTTAACAGAGTTTAATTGAGCAAAGAATAATTCACAAATTGTGTGGCCATCAGAACCAGAAGTGATCCGCAGAGACTCTGCGCTGCTATGTGGTCAGAGAGGATTATGGACAGCAAAAGGAAAGTGATGTACAGGAAATGAAAGTGAGATACTCTTGTGTCAGGTTTGAGTGGGAGCTGGGGGAACACCCCACCACAGCAAGTAGCTTGGGAGACCAGCAAGAAGACTGATAAATTTGTAGATTTGCTTTTCCCTTGGAACTACTGACCAGTGTGGGGGTTACAGGTCATAGCTTTTCTCCCAGTAGAGCTCCTGGTTGTCACTGTAGGATGAAAAAGAGGCCTCAGAGTTCTCACAGGCAGAGCTTTTTCAGGCTGGCCATGGTCAGTTTCTCTGTGTTTTTTATTGCTCTTCACCGGAGAATCTGTAGCTATTATCTCATCTGTCTTTTAGCTTCACTTTCTTATCAGATCTCAGGGGTGTCTGGTCACAGCAGGTGTCATCTTACCACTTCATTCCACCACACATGTGCTTATCACTGTGAGGGCTTAGCCATTTCACTCCAGGCTGAGTACCTTATCAAAAGTGACTCCATTTTGAGACATTTAAGATCTCAAGAACATTATTATATATCAGAAATAGCTGGATTGGTTACAGCTCAGCATTTGCCTTATTTGAACATGGTTTGAATAGTCAGTACCTTTTGATGGCCAAAACTTGGTGATTGGTACAAGAGTAGGTTACAGACTGTTTACACATCCAGTTAGGTTACAGTTCACTATGTATGGAGAACCCCTTAGGCCAGACTTAACATTTGCAAAGAAGTAACTTTAAGGCGTAGTATGGTGGTTCACACCTGTAATCCTACCACTCTGGGAGGCCAAAGCTGGTAGATCACCTGAGCTTAGGAGTTTGAGACCAGCCTGACCAAGAGCAAGACCCTGTCTTTACTAAAAATAGAAAAACTAGCCGGGTTTTGTGGTGGGCATCTGTAGTTCTAGCTAATCGGGAGGCTGAGGCCAAGTGTTTGAGTTTGCTGTGGGCTACGATGATACCAGGGCACTCAACCCAGGATGACAGAGTGAGACTCTATCTCAACAAACAAATAAACAACCAAATAAAAGAGGTAGCTTTAGGCTAAACTTAATTTAACACACTTCATCTTAATTTATTTCTATCTA
The DNA here is from genome assembly GCA_963573935.1 of Arctocebus calabarensis. Lineage (NCBI taxonomy): Eukaryota > Metazoa > Chordata > Mammalia > Primates > Lorisidae > Arctocebus > Arctocebus calabarensis. The sequence goes on along the minus strand of CAUYON010102019.1, from coordinate 13,380 downwards.
TGAATAGTGAAAATCTACATTCATGAAAACTTATACATTTTCCTTTTTCAATTGTTTTTTATTTTAGAGAATTACAGGGGTACACATACTTGGGGTATATAGTTTGCATTTTTTAAGGCACAACTTTCTCAGTGCAATTTCTATAGTGTAAACTACAACCTACCTTGATTGACAGCATTCTTTTTCTTGAACTCCTTTTTTCTGAATTCAATTTGCTTGGCTGAAAAATTAAGACCACTGCGTATCTGGCCTTTTTCTCCTGCTGGTCCCCAGCATGCACCCTTTGATTCTCCCTGATACACTTTCCATTTAGCACTCAGGACATTGTGAATGAAATGCAAATCGGACTATACTCACTCCCTCTACTCCCCAAGCACTGAAGTCTTCCTCCCTACACAGAGGCGAGGGAGAATGATGGCTTTTGTCTAATAGCTAATTGGAAAATTTCAAGAGGTAATTTCAAGCTTTTACCAGGTCTTTGTGTAGCTAACAGAGTGGTCATTAAGAGGTATATAGCTTAGTAATGGGCCATTTCTTATTCTTGGCAGGCTCAAGGAGGTACAATTTGTGAGAAGGGGATAAAAGAAAGGCACTAACAATGCTTTGCATAATAATGTGCCTTACTAACTCCATTATGAGAGAGGTGACCTTGTAAATTATGGAACCTTGGGGAATTATTGACTTTTCCTTCCTACTGGGTTTGTTTGTACTGTCTCTGCTAAATAGTGTTTGTCCTCCAAAGACTACGGGTGAGTGTAGTGTGAACAGATAAGTATGTGTTTTAGCAGTTAACTATTGGGCAATCAAAAAAAAAATAGACTTATCTGCAACTCATACTGGTGGAAAAAACTCAGATTAGAACATAAGAGCAGTACCAATGCACACCTGGATATTTCTATGAGATGTAGAATTTCAAAGATCATTATGGATTATCTTTCTGGACCCTAAATCACAATTACAGATTGAATAACTCAGATTTATGGAAATTTCTGGGAGCAGAGAAATATATCCTGGGCTGAGAATAAGATCTGTGTGTACTGGAAAGATGCTCTAAAAGGTGGTAAAAATTTGCAAAATGGTATTATGGAATTTAAACACCTTTTTCCACGTGAATTCTGGGTCCTTTTCCTTTGGGTTATGAGGAGAAATACATTTGTGAAATTCCATTTCTTCCCTTACTCATTAGAATTCTCAGCCATGCAGAGAATTTAGTCTTATAAAGTGTGGAATTATGGGGCTAAATGGACAGAGAAGGAAAATGTGTACCTTTTCCTTGTGGAAAAGGCCATATGGGGAATGTGGCCCATTAGGAAACTCCACCCAAAGTCCCAGCCAGCTGTAGTGGAGTGAGGAGTGAGGCAGCACAGAGTGATAGGCAGTAACCTAAAAAAGCAAGGAAACTTGTGTGTAAACAATTCAGACAGACAAAAATGTTAGAAGTGAACACTTATGAAGTGGATTACCACTTGCATTGATGATCTTGTTACTATCTTGAGTGAAATCCTTCAATAGTTTCCTATTACTCTTAGAAAAACAGGGCATGTTGGGGATCAGAACATGACACCCCCAAACACGGCAGCTTGACAATTGAGAAATTTGCAGAAGCAAGAAGGTAACCCTTTCTCCCCTGAAGCATAGCCATAAAGGAATTTCTTGACCTACCTCCCCTGAAAGTAAGTCATAAGACCCTCATATGATAGATGTCCTGCCCCATACCTGGTAGGAAGGAATGTCCTACAGAAACACAGAAAAGAATCTGAACAAATGTGTCTTGCTGAGTCCTCCCCCCCAGTTTATTACCATTAGATCATATACTTTGTTGAATCACACATCTGCATGCCTGTCCATTCTTCCCTGAAACTGAGCATAGAAATCACAGTTTTCCCTGACTCTTTGAGTCGTAATTTCTGAAGGCTCCTGTGTTACCTAAAAGTTTGGTTAAATAAATTTGTTATGCTTTTCTCGTGTTGATCTGGGTTGTATTATAGGAATATCAGCCATGGATCTTGTGATGGGTAAGTAAAAGTTATACTTTTTCTTCCCTTTAGGTGAAATCCTCAGCATTGTCTACAAGGCCTTACAAGATGGTACTCCTGCCTTTCTTTTTCTGAACATCCTCTAGATTCTTTAAGCCTAAGGCATCATTTTCTCTTTTAGCTTAGGACCTTCACACTGGAATATTTTACTCCTTCCCTTTTGATAAACTAAATTCTGCTTAAGCCTTCAGATTTCAAAGTAAAAGTCACTTCTTTGAGCCTTTTTTGAATCTTCATACTCTGGTAAATTCCCTAGTTTGGAACACCATAATTCTGATTAGTTAAGATAAGTCATAATTAGTCAATGTTACTCTTCCATGCTAGAGCTAAATTTACTTGAGACAGATACTATGTCTGTCTTATTTACTGACACGTCTCTCTGTGCCTATCTAAATGTGTGAAACACAATAAGGACTTAAAATGATTTGTTGATCAATTAAATTCATCAGCGCAACAAAAAATTTGTGGATAAGTCACAATTAGTCCATGTTTGATTACATGATTATTTATTAATAAAATAACAAAGACTGGATACATTATGCATGTGTCACATCAGAGAAGTGGCTAAGTTACATACACGTTAGAATATTGTTTACAATTAATTTTTGAGAATACTATTAAAGAATATTTTATTTTATGTTTTGAGACATATTCTCATTCTATTGTCCAGGCTAGACTACCATGACGTAATAGCTCACAGCAATCTCAAACTCTTTGAATCAAGTGATCCTCTTGCCTGAGCCGCTCCAGCAGCTGGGACTATAGGTGGCCTGCCACAATGCCTGCCAAGTTTTCCTATTTTTAGTAAAGATGGGGTCTCGTTCTTGCTCAGGCTGTTCTTGAACCCCTGAGCTCAGGGGATCCACCTGCCTCAGCCTCTCAGAGTGATAGGATTACAGATGTAAGCCCCATGCCTGACCAAGAATATTTTAAATAGTATTTTATCCCTCCAAATACATTAAAACTGTCTCAGATACTTCAAATGTTAGAAATATATTTGCTTTTATTTTCTTTTCATCATCATGTAGGAGGGTCAGACAATTTTAACGTTTCAATTCTTTTTTTACCTCCCATTCATTTAAAGATCTATTGTGATTTGGAGTTTGCTCCCATCACTTTTACTATCTGCAAATGTCCTCTTAAGTCTTTATTCTATCAGACTTCTGCCAAAGTTAACATTGTTGAGCAGTTTCACTTTGAAAATTGCTATTGTAAAAACTGCTGAGATGCAGCGGTTCTCAACCTGTGGGTCACGACCCCTTTGTAACAATGAAAATACATCACAGCATTAGAAAGGGTGAGAACCACTGCTAGGAGTTGAAGCAGGGGAATTGACTGGAAAGGGGCAGGAGGAATTTTTCTAAGGTCACTGAAGACTGAAATGGTCTGTGTCCTGATCTGGGTGATCAAGATAAGCTTTATACATTTCATTCTATGTTAATTATACATCAGAAAAGTCCTGCTACCACTAAAAACACAGTGTAGCCATTTCTTCCCCAAATTTCATTGATTTGATTTCCTCTTTGTTGTCCTGTGATTTCTGTTTGTCTCTCTGATAGTCTGGGGCTATAATTTTAATTCAAGATAGATTGACATACATAAAATGTATAAAATTCACTGAGTTTTAATAAATGTGAGGGCTATTCAAAAAGTATCCAGCCAAGTATGCCTGTATTTTTCATATAACATGGTTTGATACTTTCTGGGCAGACCCTCATTTATACATCTTTATATATAACCACTGTACTCCAGATACAAAAGATTTTCATCATCCCCTAAATTACCTCATTCTTCTTTTCTGACAATATTCATCATCTTCCATATGTAAGCAGTGTTCTGACTTCTATAATCATAAATGAATTTTGCCTGTTATTGGACTTTTGGGATTGAACTGTTTATATGAGATTATTATATATTATGAATACAAGTTCTTTGTCAGAAATATGTGTAGTGAATATCTTCTCCTTTCCCTGTCTGTGACTTACCTCCAGTTAATTAATAGTGACTTTTGATGCATAATTGTTTTTGAATTTAAATTTTGATAAATTTCAATTCATCTATTTTTTACTTGTATGGTTACTGCATCTTATTTATTTTTAATTGTTTGGTTAAATTTATGAGTGATGTCATCTGAGCCTGGATTTTTTTTGTGGGAAAATTTTTTATATTTAATTAAATTTATTTAACCAAGATAAGGATATTAAGGATTTCAGTTTCTTCTTATATCCATCTTAGTGTGCTGTGTTTTTAAGGCATTCATCTATTTTTATCTAATTTATCAAATTTATTAGTATAAAGTTATTTCTAATATCTTCTCTGAATACTTTTAATAACTATAGGATCTATAGTGATGTCTGCTGTGTGTGTTTCCTCTATTTTTATTTATTTATTTTTTATTCTTAATAATTTCTTTATTAAATCATAGCTGTGTACATCAGTGAATTTATGGTATACAATGTGTGCAACACCAAAAATATATTACTGGGATCTGATCAAACTAAAAAGCTTCTGCACAGCCAAAAATCCCTGTCTATTTTTAACCTCTGTTTTTTTCTTATCAGTCTTGCTGGGGGGAGCTGCCAATTTTGTTAATCTTTCATAATTAGCAAATATTTGCTTTGTTATTTTTCTATATTTTTCTACATTATTGATATACATCTTATTTTAAAAAATTGTGTTTATTTTGGGTTTAATCTACTGTTTTACAGTTTGTTAAGTTATATACTTTATTTTATGCCTCACACAATGTTTTATCTTGGTCTTTTGCCCAGTTTTTAACTGGGTTATTTGTCTTTTATTTTTGAGTTGTAAGCATTCTTTATATATTTTTATTAGACCCTTATCAGACATATATTTGAAAATGCTTCCTCCCATTCTATAGGTTGTCTTCACATTCATAAGAGTATCTTTTGAAGCATTAAATTATTTAATTTTGATAAAGTCCAATTTGTACAGAGGATGACAAAAGTGTATCCACATTTTAAGAAAGGAAAAAACTGTATTAAAATTATAATACTCTGGGCAGCACCTGTGGTTCAAAGGAGTAAGGCGCTGGCCCCATGTGCCGAAGGTGGTGGGTTCAAACTCAGCCCTGGCCAAAAACTGCAAAAAAAAAAAAAAATTATAATACTCAAATGTACTAATAACAAAAGACAAATACAAGTCACGTCGAGCACCTCTTGTAATTGTAGAAGTCAAACGTGAGCTTGAGTATTACTTATGGGCCCTTTGAGTTTCTGTATGAATTTTGAGGTAAGCTTACCAATTTCTACAAAGATGCTAACTGGAATTCTGTTAGAAATTGTACTGAATCTATAAACCAATTTGGGAAACATTACCATCTTTTTAAAAATTTTTTATTAAATCATAATTGTGTTTCATGTTTATATGGACGGAGCTGGAACATATTCTTCTTAGCAAAGTATCTTAAGAATTGAAGAAAAAGTATCCAATGTACTCAGCCCTACTATGAAGCTAATTTATAGCTTTCATATGAAGGCTAAAACCCAATTTTAGCACAAGAAAATGGGGGAAAGGGCAAGGGAGGGGAGGGGAGGGGGGAGGATAGGTGGAGGGAGGGCGATTGGTGGGATCACACCTATGGTGCATCTTAGAAGGGTACAGATGAAACTTACTAAATGCAGAATATAAACATTACCATCTTGATGGCAAAGTTTTCTGATCTATAAATGTGGGATGTCTTTCCGTTTGTTTGGATCTTCTTTAATTCAATTTAATCTTATTTTGTAGTTTTTAGAGTATATGTTTCACACTTATATTGTTAAATTTATTTATGAGTATTTCATTCTTTTTAATTATATCATAAATGGAATTGCTTTATTATTCTCATTTTTAGACTATTTATTGCAAATGTATAGGAATACAATTGATTTTTCTATATTAATCTTGTGTCCTGCAACTTTGCTGAACTCATTTACTAGTGTTAACAGTTTTTAAGTGATGCCTTAGTACTTTCTATATATATGATGATATCACCTGTAAGTAGAGAAAGTTTTACTTCTTCCTTTCAAATATGGATTTCTTTTATTTCATTATCTCATCTAATTGCCCTACCTAGACCTCCAGTACAATGTTGAATAGAAGTGATGAGAGCAGATAACTTTGCCTTGCTCCTCATCATAGGAGAATATAATCCAGTTCTTTATCATTACGTATAATGTTAACTACAGGTTTTTGTAGATGCCCTTTGTCAGATTGCAGACGTTTCTTTTTATTCCTAGTTTGTTGAGTGTTTTTCATTATTAAATGATGTCAGATCTTCTAAGATAAGTTTTCTGCATCTATTCAGATGACCATGTGCTTCTTTTCAAAATTCTAATGATATGACATTACACATTAATTGATTTTCAGATGTTAAAACAAGCTCACATTGCAGGGATAAATCCCACTGGGTCATGGTATATAATTTTTTTTACATATTGCTAGATTTAATTTGCTAATATTTTATTGTTGATTTTGTATTTATATTCATAAAAGCTAGTATTCTGTAATTTTATTTCTATGGTATTGTGTCTGGTTTTGATATCAGCATAATACTGACCTCATAGAATGAATTAAGAAGTGTTTTCTCCTCTTCTATTCTTTGTAGGAGTTTGAAAAGGATTGATATTCATTCTTACTTAAATATTTGGTAGAATTCACCTGTAGAATGAAGCCATCTGGAGTTGGACTATTATTTGTAGATAATTCAATCTCTGGTCTCTACCTGCCCCCTGCAACTCAAACATGCCATCCAGGGGACTGGGGCCTGGGAATTACCTAACTGAGTCAACACAGTGATGCCAGAACTCTCTACTCTCCCATAGATCTAAGAACCAACTGATCCACATTTTCAGCAACACCACAGTGAGTACCTACTTGCATGAGCCAAAGCATAGTGTATTTCTCCCTTTCTACACTGAGAAACAGAGTTTCTGGCAGAAGGGAACATGGGAACCACAAATGTTTTGAATTGGCTGACAATGATAACACAAACTACCAAAATCTCTGAGATACAGAAAAAGCAGTGCTCAGAGAGAAGTTCATAGCAGTAAATGTCTACATCAAAAACACAGATCACAATTTAATAACCTAAAGTCACTTCTCAATAAACTAAAAAACAAATAATTTGTTGTGTAACACCAATAGATTAATTGGCCAAGAAGTTGCCCAACTTAGTCTCCCTGCTCAAGTTTAATCTATACCATAGTTCTGATGGCCACATGGATCACTCATGTGTTTCTCTAGCCCAGACCCATCTCTGGAGCACTAAGCGTACGCACAGAGATGTTATTGACTTTTTAGTTGGTTATCCCACCAGTGCTGAAATACAATATTCTAACTGGTCTCATTAGCTTCTGCTTGAATATAATAGAGAGAAAATTGATTTATAGCATAGTTGATCAACTATATAGAAAATCAGATTTTTCAATTTGAGTGCCAGGATAGTACCTATTCAAGCTCAAATGGCTGGCGTATTTTTGTCTTGTATTCTATTCCAGTTCATATTTCCCAATCTAATTTGTATTGCTCTGGTCCTAGTGCTTTTCAATGCATTTTGAATGGTGTCTTGTATATGAAGGCTACTAATAACACAACAATCAGAACTACCAATTACTCTAGAACAGTCAGAAGTTAGAGCCCACAATCACAACCACCATCCAAAATCACTCATATTTAAAATTAATCACTGTCTATCTTTGAATAATCACCACTGAATCATTATTGGCCTTCTGCATATACCTTAATTTCTCTGAGACTATTTTCATCCTTTTGAATCACTTACTCATTTAACTATTTTTCTTATGTAAGCAGAGTATGAATAAAAGAAATAGCTTACTATCCCTATATGTAATTTTATTCTCTTTCTATATTCTATTCCAGTTTTTCTGGCTCTCTTCTTTTCTGGATCTACAATTAGGAGCTTCCCTACTGGTCTCCCTGACTCTCTCAAGTCCTCCTCACACATTTTTAACTATTCCATAAAGTTCCTAGAATAAGGTTTCTAAAAGACATCCTTAGTGATGCTCCCTGCCTGTTCTAACCCCTTCAATGATGACTGTCCATTCATTAGCAATGAAATCAAGGCTTCCTTGCATGGAAATCAAGTAAACTCTGAAGATACGTCTCAGCAGGTTTCTCCTCCCACATATTTCAGCTGGACTAGATCAAATCTCTTGCACCCACCTAGCATGCACTAGACTGTTCTATAATATAACCGCATGTGTCCACATGAACTGTCCTTTTAATGTGAAAGTTCCAGTTTGGCTACTCAAGTTCTACAACCTACAGGATTCAGTTCAAGTTTAACTAATATTGCCTGGGAAACCTTCCCTAAACCCCACTTTACCCAATTTCTTACTGAACCCCTGTACCTTCTATTTTCGTTTCCTATAGTCCTATCCCCACAGTCGCACAATTATTTATGCCCAGCCTTTTCTAATGCCCTTTGAATACCTCAACCACACTGTATTATCATCATAGATTTTCCCAGGGGACCTAGAAGAACATTGTTTGGAACATAGAAAGTAATAAAATCAATATTAACCACAATAGCCAACATTTATGAGAAAGGTCCTATGCATCAAACACTGTTCTCATAATAATCCTAGGAAATAGATATTATTATTAAACACATATTTTAGGCAGGGAAACAGAGGGAAAGATGTAGGTAACTTATCCAGGTTTACTTGGTAAGTACTAAAGCCAGGATTCAAAACCTACAATGTAGCTCCTGAGCCACTGCTGTTAAAAATAAGAAGACTTTGGCTCAGTACCCATAGCACAGCGGTTACAGCGCCAGCCACATACACTGAGGCTAGCAGGTTCAAATTCAGCCCGGACCAGCTAAATAACAATGACAACTGCAACAAAAACAAAAAAATAGCTGGGCGTTGTGGCAGGCACCTGTAGTTCCAGCTATTTGGGAGGCTGAGGCAAAAGAATCACTAAAGCCCAAGAGTTGCTGTGAAGTGTGACACCACAGCACTCTACTGAGGGTGACATAATGAGACTCTGTCTCAAAAAAAAGAAGACTTCCTTACAATAAATGATTCAAAATGATGAAAATAGTCTAAGAGAAATTGAAGTATATGCCAAAGGCAAATAATGAGTCAGTGGTGAATATTCAAAGATAGACAGTGATCAATTTTAAAGATCAGTGATGCTGTTGGATGGTGGTTATGATTATAGGCTCTAAGTTCTGACTCTTCCCCAGAGTAATTAGTAGTTCTTATTGTTATGTTGTTTATTAGTAGACTTCATATGGAACTCCATTCAAAATGCAATAAATTTTGTGGGGGTCATGGTGTATGGCACACCTCTTGGGGGGTGGGACACAATTATAAGAAGGATTTTACCTAACAAATGCAATCAGTGTAACTGAATTCTTTGTGACCTCAATGAATCACAAACAAATAAACAATAAATAAATAAATTATAATAAATATTAATAGAATTTCAGTTTAGGTTTCAATGAGAATCCCTAGAGGGCAACCACAAAGGAAAATACTTTCTTTTGGTTCCAGTTCTGGATCTAAATTGTGGCAAGTGTAAGGTTATACACATCACTTAACCTTTAGCTTCTTGGGCACGTTATAAAAGATTTGTGGTAATTTAGGTCCTCTGAGAAACAGATGCTAATTGGCAAAGAAGTTGCTCAACATATTTTCCCTGGTTGAATTCAATCTATACCATAGTTCTGATGGCCACATGAGATTAAATGTGTCAGAAATTCATTATGAGAGAAAATGGAGAGACAGTGGTAAGAGGCTGGAAGGGCCAATAGATTGCAATGCAGGTCTGAACCAATATGAAAGACAGAGAGGAGGAAGGAAGCTTGGTTGGAAGCATCTTAGCCAACAAAACAGTTCTAAGAGAATCTGGTAAAAATGTGGAGGAGTTCACCCCAGTCACCCACAAGAAGAGTCCTGCATTTTCCAAGAATGTTTTTGCTTTAGTGTCCTTATTGTGGTCAGTCATTAGCTGGGAGGAGACCCACAAGGCTTTCATTATCCAGAAAGAGTAACTTTGGAGCAAAAGAAAGATTCACTTCATAGTATCACAACTGGGACTGGCAGTCAATCAAAATTTCCAAAGTAGAAGATCTGAGATGCATTCTCATGGCATCGTACTACTTCATTTCAATCACTTTGAAATCAATGAAAGTTTGTATTGTTAACTTTTGCTCTTGAATTACAAAAGTGATTTACTAACTCTGTTCTTCCAAGTATAGTGGGTATTTTTTTTATTTTGGTAAAAGGGAAAAATATTCTAAAATTCTTTTTGTTCAGAACACATTAAAATCAAAGGATCTGACGTAAGGAATAAAAGAACCACTATGTTAAAAATATAACCGTGTGCCTTTGGATAAGTTAGTTAATACATCTTCATATTCCTATTGTTAGATTTCAATTTAAGTGAAATTATTGAATATGAAATTTCCTCCAACAGTTCTGAAAATGGAGGAGATAAGTTGAAAGAATGGGTGAGAAACATTGGAAAGCAATGCTTTCATAAACACTACAGGAAATGTCAGCACTCTGCTTCTAAACCAGACCATTTCTAAGACTTGACTTCATCTCCAACTCTTTGATTGCATATTTTATTTCATCATTCTCTTATTATGCAAGAACTAAATGGAACAAACGTCTTTAGAGATACAGATAAATAAATCAAATAATATTAAAATAATATGAAATTCTATAACCTCAGGACAATCTGTTAACATTTTTATGTGATCTTTCTCATATTTTCCAATGAAAATATATGCATTTTAAAATTAGTTATAATATGATAACTATTTTAACATCTATTTTGACTTCTATGTCGTGAATATTTTTCAATTTAAGCAAATATGGATATGACTTATCATTTTTAATGACTGTATGGTATTTATGCTTTATACACATGTACTGATAATGTTTTAAAATAATTTCCTATTGTTAGATATTCAGACATTTCAATTGTTTCTGGTTTTTCACTATTTAGAAACAACATAGTGATAAATATCTTTATGTTTGTGCCTTTTCTAACTTGTCTGACTAGTTCCTTAAGATCATTTTCTCAAAATAGAATTGCTGTATCAAAAAGTATGAAATTGTTTAAGGAAATTTGTTAGGATATAAAGCACATTGATGTCATGAGTGGTGTTCAATATTAGCAAGTAAAAGCTCAGTTTTATCTGTAGATTTGCCATTTTTAGAGGAATCCAAAGAATTTAGAGGTGTCTCATTTCATTTTAAATAATGGTATGCCCTCCTTTTTTGCGGCACCAAGGAGATTCTCAGATCCTCAATAAGACATGTGTTTCTTCTTCTGAGTAGAGCTAGAATGCTGGGGGAAGAAAAGAGGGGTAGAAAGTACTAGTGTGACTATGGGAAAAAGAGATAAAAGTTTAGGGGCCAGAGTAAGAGAAGATGAGGTCATCAAGATAATAGCATAGGCAAATTCTGTATACCCTGAATGATAACCCAAAGTCAATGAATGCTTTTAAACCTCCTGGAATCTTAGCCTGTATGATTATATAATGTTTAAATAGGTTTTCTTTCTGGTGGTGTTTCTGAATAAGATGTCAGAAATCATAGGCATGACAAAAGCATTACACATTGCAGAGGACACTGGCTGTTTGTTCACCAATATTCATGTCCTCTTCCTCCTTGTCACATGACTAGATGTTTCCAAGGGTTCCTTGTAATTTAATTGTGGCAATGGAATGTGAATAGAAGGGATGTACTCAACATCCATCCTTGCTACCCAGTGTTCTCACATTCTCCATGTTCTCTTTCTTCCTTCATCTAGTGATGGAGCTACATGATGAAAGAAGTCTCAGGTTCTAACTGACTACATGAAACAATTCCCCCCTGGTTGATCTGCTCTGGATCATGATATGGACAAGAAATCAGCTTGTAATGTGTCAAATCACTGATTTGGGGATGTTTTAGGAGTTAAGCTATCCTAACACAATTATATGTCATATTACTCAAACAACTATTTCAAAAGGTTGAGCATTTCATTCAACTCCTATTAGATATTTGACCTCACAGTGATTTCTTGTACATCAGGAAAAGAAATAATTCTTGGGGGGGAGGAGCCAAGATGGCGATCTGTAGCCAGCTTTCCGCCGAGGTTCCCGTCCAGAAGGAGAGTTAAAGGACAGAAACTCAGCAAGAAAGCCAATGGCTTGGATCTGAGCCAAAAGGAAAGGTCAAAGAGCGCACTTCAATCCTGCTGGGGCAACCTGAGACCCTGAGGACACAAACAAAAAGGTACAGAGCACATCACCAAGCGGACGGGAGTCCCCTCCCCCATGCGAGAGGTTGGCAGTATACTCCATACCTCCATACAAACAAGTGAGCAGAGTTCGGATGTCCTCCCACTCTACCCCACGGGAGAGACCCTCTAAAAACCAGACCTCCTTCCCCTAATAGGGTGCCGTGGTGCTCTCCAGCCAGTCATAAAACTGTATGTACTCTCTACCTGCAAGTTGGTGTTCCTGGTGTTCCCCTCCACTCTCACCCCGAGGTCTGGAGGCCTGTCCCCCACAGAGTCCAGATTCTTGGAGACTTTCTTGAGGGGTGTGGACAGGAGCAGACAGTTGTTGAACTGCGTTGGTTTTCCGGCTTGGGAATGGGCCAAGAGACCTGACTGGTGGGAAGGTCTCCTGAGGCATGAGGCGGCGGCTGGCTCCGGCAACCAGCTCCAGGAACAGTAGCAGGAGAGCTCCACCCCTGGGGATGTTTTGAGGAGACACTCCCAGTCTTCTGGGAGGCCAGGGGAGGCAGGAGGCTTCTCCGGTGCCGACAGAACAGACTGCAACCAAGGCAGCTGAAGGATTTGCCTGAGGCAGTACAGGGGATGCTTTGCTTATCCTGGCCCTCAGGGGATGAAAGCTGAGACAAAGGGCTGGAACTCACAGACTGAGTAAAACCCATTTGCAGCCCCAGTCTGATCAGGGAAAATAGACTTGACAGAAATAAATTCTGCGAACTTGTTCTGTTCCAGCAGCAACATCAATCAGAGACAGGGCTGGAACTGAGTGAATCGCCCCAGCCCCTGTTAAATACCCAGGTTGTCAGGCCTCACCTCCCCCTGCCAAACAGTGACAGGGAGTAGCAGACTGGTTGTGGAGCCGCAGACCTCACTGTGACCCAGGCAGGTGCAAACCTCTGGAGCATCTGCTCATTGGAGGAAACTGGATCACAACTGTTAACACTGACTGGGTGTGACAGAGGGGCAAAGTTGGGAAGGAGGCATTAACCTTCCCAGACTAATTTACTTGCTGGGGGGTTGCCCTCCTGAGCTCACAAAGCATCAAAGTGAATTATACAAGAGCTTCCAGTGGATC
>CAUYON010102018.1:0-56121 GCA_963573935.1 Arctocebus calabarensis | reverse complement strand
GGCCGGGCGTTGTGGTGGGCGCCTGTAGTCCTAGCTTCTTGGGAAGCAGAGGCAAGAGACTCGCTTGAGCCCAGGAATTGGAGGTTGCTGTGAGCTGTGATGCTACAGCACTCTATCCAGGGTGACAGCTTGAGGCTCTGTCTCAAAAAAAAAAAAAATTAAGATAACAATGGTAAATTACATTACAAATTTGCCATTTTGAACAAAACTTGTATTTATGAATATGCTTGCTCATGATATGTTATATTTTTACATACTGCCACAGTTGATAAGCTAATCTTTTGTGTATAAATTATGCATTTTTGTTAATGCCTATTTCTCTAGTTCTGCCTTTATCAAGTTTTGGTGTGAAGATGATATTAGCCTCATAAAATGAGTTGAGGAGTATTCATTTTCTTAGATAAACTCTAAAAAGAGTAAGATTGGAAATATCTGTTGAATAGTTTTGCAACTTATTTGCAAAACAGTCTGCCATTAATATTTTCCTTGCGGGATGATTTTTAACTATTAGTTGAATTTATGTCATAATTATGGTATGACTTGCATTTCTTAAATTTGATAAATCTAGGAATTTGTCCATTTCTTCTGTGTTTTCAAGTTTATTGCCATATAGTTAGTCATGATATATCATGTCACCTTTTAAAATATGTTTGTAGCTATAGCCCTCTTTTACTCCTTATTTCTTTTGTGCTATCTCTTTTTTGCTTAATTATCTTGCCATAGGCAAGCTTTTTCTTTTTTCAGAAAGTCAACTATTTTTTATTATTTCAACTTCATTTTTGTATTATTATTTCAACTTTTCAGTTTTCTTTCTATTACATTGATTTCTCCTGCTTATAATTTTCTTCCTTTCTTTAGGTTCATTCTATGATTTTTTTATTTGTCTAAATGGTATACTTTTATTTGAAAATTTTTTTAAGTAATTTTTTTTTTTTGATACATTGTCTTATTGTGTCACTCTCAATAGAGTTTCGTGGCATCACAGCTCACAGCAACCTCAAACTCTTGGGCTTAAGCGATTCTCTTGACTACCAAGTAGATGGGACTACAGGCACCTGCCACAATGCCTGACTATTTTTTTGTTGTAGTTGTCTTTGTTGTTTAGCAAGCCCGGGCCAGGTTTAAACCCATGAGCCCCAGTGTATGTGGCCAGCACCCTAACCACTGAGCTACGGGTGCCGAGCCTAAATAAAAATTTGAGATTATAATTTCCTTCAAGCTACTACTTAGTTACATCCCACAACTTTTTTTTTTTTTAGAGACAGAATCTCACTTTGTTGCCCGCAGTAGATTGCCGTGGCATCATAGCCCACAGCAACCCCCAGCTCTTAGGTGATTCTCTTGCCTTAACCTATGAGTAGCTGGGACCACAGGCACCCACCACAAGGCCCAGCTATTTTTTTGTTGCAGTTTGGCCAAGGCCGGGTTCAAACCCACCACCCTCAGTTTATGGGGCCGGCGCCCTACTCACTGAGCCACAAGCACTGTCCAGATCCCACAACTTCTGGTATCTTTTATTTTCATTATTTTTAAGTTCTAAATACTTTCTAATTTTTGTTTTGATTTCTTTTTTGACCCATGGGTATTTTTTAACATTTAAAGTTTTTATGTTTAATATTTCCAAACTGAAGAAGAGGTGGTTGCTTTTTATTTTTGCTTTTAGTCATCTCTTCAGCATTGACTATTGACTTCAATGCATTATAGTCAGAGAAGTTATCTGTACATACTGCTTCTTTGAAATTTGTTGAGATTTGGTATATGGCCTATTATAAATCACTGTTTTAAAAATATTTCCTGTATGCTTCAAAAAATGCCATTTTCATTACTAGCATGTTTTATGCTCTGTATCTTTTACTGATCTATACTTTTTAGCTGAAGATTTTTAGCCTATCTATAGATGTACACATATACACACACATTTAGGTCAAATCGTCTCTATAACTGACCTTTTGTATGTGTGTCTGTATGTTGTGTGTATGTGAGAAAGAGCTTGATGAGTTGAATACTGAGAGCAATGTATTAAAGTCTCCCATCACAATGTAGATTTGATGATTTCTTCCTGGACCTTCTTCAATTGTAGGTCTATATGTTTTGAAGCTATTTTATTGGACGTATGCATGTTTAGAATTGTTTTATCTTCCTGGTGAGTTGAATCTTTGTGAATGTTTAATGACTTGATCTGTAGTAATGAGTTTTGCCTTAAAATCAATGTTATCTCATTTTAATATCACTATACCAACATAACAGAACTGTTTCCATCCTTTTAACCTTTCTTTGTCCTTTTGTTTGGGTTTGTCTTTTATAAATAGCATATGACTTTAAAAATATATATTTGAGCACTAATGATGTGTACAGGAGATTTTTGGCACATTTTTATTAACATGTTTGAATTTATTTTTGTCATCTTATTTTGCATTTCTGTTTGTCTCGTTTTTTTCAAGATTCCTTCTTACTTTTCTAGCATTATTTTAATCTGATCCTTCCTGTTCTACTTTTTTCCCCCTTCTAATAGTTTGGAAGTCATTATCTGTTTGTCTTCTTTCAGTGTTGATCTTAGAACTTTTAACATAAACATTTTAAATTATTTAAACTTAATCAATATCTTTAACCTCCTGATCAATACAGAGCTCTTGGAATTCTTTTACTTCAGTTCTCTCCACGTCCCAAGTGATATACTACATTTGTTCAGTGATTTGGGCCTATGTTGGTGGGTATCTTCTTAAGCCATCTTAGTCATCATTATTATCGTGTTACATAGTCAATACTTGCTTATATTTTCATTGCTGATTATTTCTTCTTACATCTCAAACCTTCCTTTTAGATCATTTTCCTTTTTTTCTGGAATACATGTTTAAGACTTTCCTGTAGTGAACATCTGTTTGTAGTTAAAACCCTGAATTTTTGTCTGAAGATGTTATGTATATTTTGCCCTCATTCCTAATAGATAGTCTTAATGGATATAAAATTCTAGGCTAACAGTTATTTTTCTCTCCTACTTTGAGAATATTGTTGTGCCTTCATCTGCTTCACTTGTTTTATCTTTACATTCCTCTTTATGTGTTTTCTTCCTGCTGCTTTTACATCTTTCTGACTTTTTTTTAAGTACTCTAAAGTTTGACTATGATGTGTGTATTTATAGATTTTATTTTATTTATCCTGCATGGGATTCGTTGCTTTTAAATCTGAAGAGTGTTATCTTTCATCAAAACTAGAGAATTCTCAGCCATTTTCTTTTTCTTCCTTTTCTTTTTTTAGAAACAGTCTCACTTTGCCACCCTCAGTAGAGCGCTATGGCATCGCAGCTCACAGCATCCTCCAGCTCTTGGGCTTAGGTGATTCTCTTGCCTCAACCTCCTGCTCAGCCTTTTTCTATTCAAGTATTAGATCATGCTTATTTTTTTCTTTTCAGTGGAAATGCAGTTAGATTTATATTAATTCTTCTTACTGTGTTTCACCTTGTCCCACCTTTCTTGCATGTTTTCCATCTCTTTGTCTCTCTGTGCTGCATTTTTTTTGTAGTATCTTCAGATCCATCTTCCAATTCACTAAGTTTTCTCTTCAGCTGCATTGAGTTTCCATTTCAGGGATTATATTTTTCATCTCTACCTGTTCTATTTGGTGCTTTTCAAAATCTTCCTGCTTAGCTTTTAAAGTCCGTTCTTCCTTTCTAATAGTTTTCAGCTCCCTCATTTCTTTCTTTAAAGTGTACTTATTTTAAATTCTGTTATTATTGTTTTAGCATTTTAGTTCAAGCTGTAGTTTCTTTTTTCTGTTGTGTTATGGTGGCTGATTCCCATTGTGTTTAATGATAAAGTTAAGGACCTGTGTTCCTTGAACTTATCTGCAGGGATTCTTTGTGGATTGGGTTTAAAGTATGTCTGTCCAGAGTTATTTAAAACTTGTTATTTGAAAACTTGCAGTTGAAAACTTCTAGTTGAGTTCCCTGAGGCCACTTTAACACCCTCTTTCTGCTCCTTTTGTATCTTTGTGCTCCCTTCCCCTCCCTCACTCCCCTTTCCCCTTATGGGTTTGGGCTCTCTCCTTGCACTAGGGTGGACATCTGCTCTTGGTTGCCTGCTGCTCACATTTCAGATCATGTTCAAATGTTTTATTTGTGTGTATGTCTAGTCTGGGTCCATGAGATTCCTCATAGTTTCTAGTGAACCAGCCAATGCCTTTAAAATATGTTACTGTGCTTTATCTAGAATCTTTTGTGTTATAGTCGGTAGAGTAGCTTCCAAGCATCTCTTGTGCCAGCTGGCTGGAATTGGAAGTCTCTGGTCATCTCTTCCAGGTCTTTCACTTGTGTATGATTTTGGACAGAAGCATTGAACTTGCTCCAGTTGCCTGCTTCTACAGTCCCATTAATTCTCTCTTCTTTTTACATCTGGCAAAAGATCAGAGTCCTCAAGTAAATGCCTTGGAAGGACAAGTACCCTAAATGATAGCCCCTAGGTTTAAAGCCATCGATTCCAGAGAGAATTCAAGTACACCAGGTAAGAGGTAGAGACAACATTATTCTGTAATGAAACAAATAATTAATTGGTAGGAAAAACCAGCACAATGGCCATGTCATAAGCTTATACCACAACTTGTTTATTGCAAGCATTGCTCATTCTCAGCTTGAACTAATGTGATTTCTTCACTTTTTATGTTTAATATTTCTCATCTATTTGATGGAGAGAATGAATACCAGGTATTGTAGAGCCTTTGGGGAGGGGGGCTGTTGTTTGTTTTAAGACAGGATCTTGCTGTCACCTGGCTAGAGAGTACAGTGGCATCTTCATAGCTCACTACAGCCTCCAACTCCTGGGCTCAAGTGATCCTCCTGCCTCAGCGTCCCAAGTAGCTGGAAGTACAGGCACATGCCACTGTGCCTGCCTAATTATTATTACTATTATGTTTTTTTATAGATATGAGGTCTTGCCCAGGTTGGTGTTGAACTCCTGGGTTCAAAGGATCCTCCCATCTTGGCCTCCCAAAGGGCTGGGATTATAGGTGTGAACTACTGCTCCCTGCCTAAGCCATGTGCTTTAAACTTTTAGAAGCCTAGTAAAATCGAGTGGCTTTAATTTATCCTGATTTATGATAATTGAGAGTATCATTACACATGAATTCAGCTAAACTGAAAAACTGCAAGCATTTCACATGTATCACATGTTCATTTTAGTGAATGATTCTTGAGAAGGTGGTTGGAAATTTACCTTCCAACATGTTCAGAGTGGCTGGTCTCTTTTAAGCATTTAGCACCCTTTGATGACCACCCCTGCAGAGGGAAGTGAGTGACACCAGATCAGTGCAGCTGAGATGGACTATCATGAATAACATTGCACGAAGTTATCAATAACTGAAGGAGTTTGTCACCTCTTGCTGAGTTTTGTTTGTAATTTATAGATTATAAGCCCATGCTAAAAAGTCTTAGAGAAAGTCAATTTCATTAAATGAGTAAAAGATACTATTTTATTTTAATTCTCACTTGCTGAAGGTATGTCTGTGTATCTGTTTTTTAACCAGAAATTTTGCCGATGGGTGTGTTTTCTTTCTTCATCTTAGTGAATGTCCTTCTTTTTGGGGTTACAGGGAAATATTTCAAATTCTTGCTTGAACCATCTTTGAGAACTAGCTGGGCTGCCTTAAACTACATGGGGCTCCTATAGTTTCTATTTATCTTTGAATTGGTTGGTACAGTCCTGGCTTCCACAGTGTGGGTCATGGTACCAGAGAGAGACTCCACCCTATACAACGTCCAATCAGGGCTGGGCAATAATTTTATTGTCTAGTCTACTTTTAATCCATGGGATCATAATCTCTTTAAGAGGAAAGTCCAGTTTGGATCTACTGCATGCTCAGCTCCACTCTTGGGCCGCTTTCTCCCTGCTTAAGAAAGAAAGAAAAGTTCTCAGGCTGAAAACCTTTCCTCGTGTCATAGTACAGAGCGAAAACGTAACATCATTGTTGCTTTGGTTCTGTTGTGTATCCCCCAAACTTTTTATTTAAACATTTTTCAAACATATGGAAAAAGGAAAGAAACACATGGTGAATATCACATACTCTTCATCCAGATTCACTAGGCGTTAGCGTCATACAGTGCCTGCCTTACTTGATTCTCTCCTATTATGTTCAGACAGGGATCATACTCTGCTTAACTGTGGTGAAGTGAATCATAAGCCCCAAGTTATTTTTAGTAGTTCAGCCCCAGAACTGAATTGATTCGTTAGAAGTCAAACTTAGCCCAGTTTACTTATGCAAATATAGCTGGGTTCACTATAAAACTGTTTTGTTTTGTTTTTTTCCTTTTGTTTTGAGACAATCTCACTCTGTCACCCTATTTAGAGTGCCAAAAATGCCTTGGTGTCATCACAGCTCACAGCAACCTCAAATTCCTCAGGCCTCAGCCTCCCCAGTAACTGGCCACTACAGGCACCCACCAAAAAGCCTGACTAATTTTTCTATTTTTAGGTAGAAATGGAGTCTTGCATTTGCTCAGGCTGGTCTCAAACTCCTAAGTTCAAGGGATCCTCCCGCCTGGGCCTCCCAGTGCTAGGATTACAGGTGTGAGCCACCACACCTGGCCTAGAAAACCGTTTGATGCTAGTTCCATGGACTAATCATTTTCGTATTTTACAGCAGTTATCTTAACAACAACGATCAAGAGAGCTGTAACGTGAGATACTCATTTCCATTTGCTTTAATGACAATTAATAGCTAGCGGTACAATTAATTACATTTACTGTGATCCATATCTGGAAACACCTGTAAAGAATCTTCCAGCCATTTTTATGCACCCAAGATACACCCAGAAAACAGAATAACTGCAAAAAAGAGATCATAAGGAGGCCAGTCCCAGAGCTCAGAGGCTGTGTCTGCAGGCAAGCCCCGTGGGATTCCTCCATAGGGTTCTGTGCTGTTCGTCGTCCTGGTGTCCCTGCTGACCCAGCACAGGAAGAGAAAACAAGGCTGCTCAGAGTGAGCACACCACAGCGGCAGGAGCCTGACAGCAAGAAGACCCCACGAGGTGCCCCTAAGAGCCTTCCTCTGTGCGTGGTCGTTTCAGTTCATCCTCACGCAGCCCAGTATGGTAGAGGAGGCAGCTGAGGGTCCAAGTGGTGGAACAGCCTTCAGAGTCCCCAGTAAGCACCACTGGGATATGCGCACAGGCCTGTCTGTCTCTCCTTGTAGGGGTCAGGGGAGGTGGTGCAGATCTGGGATCATAGAATATAGGGCACACACTGGACCTTCCAGAACACACGGGGGCCTCGTTGCTCAGAGGCACGTACTGCTATTGTGAGGGGTTAGCATGAGGCTCTTGGACATCTAGGAGAGGATAAATGGTGGTAATGGTCTCCTAGCATTTTGCTGGTGGATTCCCTCCACTGGCTTAAACTAAGCAGAGTACCACAGTCCTTGGAAGCCGAGGAGGAGAGAGACTTCTTCATCTCACACTCTGCTGTGCACTTTTCATCAGCACCTGTTTGCTCCCTTGCCCCTTGCTGTGTGGGATGCCCCCAAGGTTCTCCTGAACCTCTGGGCTCACCAGCTGGGACAGCGAGGCTCCCTCCTGTGTCTTAATAGTGGTCCTGACCCCACAGCCTTTCCACCAATGCCATGTCCTCAGGGAGGGTCTGGTAAGCCATGGTGGTGGCCACCCACCCGCACTTCCCAGGCTTCATCCTCTGCCACACAATGCCAGCTGCTGCTGAGCTTACTCAGTGCATCTGAGCCCTGAGTGTGTCTGTGGGCATCCACAGGTGGGCACAGTGCCAGCCCAGCCCTGTCTTGTGGAGCTAGCCCTCCAAGGGGAAGCACAGGTCTGGAACAAGTGACCGCCTAGTTAGTAATGATGTGGGAAGCACGGTCTATGGAGGAAAAGCGAGAGTCCTTACAGCTGGGGTCATCTCAGCAGGAAAAGGGTGGTCCTGCTCTGCGGAACTCTCAGAAGTGTATCATGAGGTGGAGGAGCTTACAGGAAATGGGGGGGGGGGGGCGTACAATAGAGCATCTCTGATCCCTGCCCAAATCCTTCAACCCTCGTGTCCAAGGTCAGGTGCCACATCTTCCTTAGAACTTTCACCCCTGTGAAGGGTGGGTGCCTCTCCCTTGCACCTGCCGCGTGCCAGGCACAGTCAGGTGTGCAGCTGCTGCCCAGGCACAAGGCAGACGTGTCCTGACCAGGCGTGAGCGGCACAGCCAAGGGCAGGGCCAGGCTCATGCAGGTATTAACTCATTTCCTCAGCCCAGCAACCCTGCAGAGTGGATGTCACTACTATATTGTCAAGAAAGTAGCACAAGGGAAGTCAGGGCAATACCCAGACATAAGACGCAAAGAAAATAACCAGGTGTGCTGAGCTCTGTAGAGGCCGGATGGGAATGTGTAGCAGGTTCCTCTTTACGGGGAAGTGGCCAGGAAGAGTCTGTGTGGAGACTCACGCTTGAGAGTCAGGCTTTGGTTCTAGTCCCGGCTCTGCTCCTGATGAACGTGGGACTTGAAGTAGATCACTGAACTTCCAGCCACTGTAAAGGAAGGACACTGATATCCCCCAGGATCGTCTGGGCACACTTAGCAGGGCGCCTGGCAGGTGGTGAATTTAGGAAATGGCAACTTACTGCCCTCTCATCTGTGATCTGACTACCCCGTGATCCTTTGTCAGTCTGTAGCGTCTTAGTGGCAGCGTCTGTGTTGGATCCAACCCCGCGTCCCTCCCCGAGGACCCTCCCTAAGGTCACGCATTTCTGAGACACTCAGTGAATATTTGTAGATTGCCTGAATGAGGGAGGGAATGCCTGAGTGAGGAGCTGTCACCACATGGCAGGTATCTTTCTGCTGAGCACTGGATCGAGTCCTTTGACAAAAGCCTCCTAATGCAGCAGCTTCAGAGGAGAGCGTGCTGTTTTCTCTGAATTGCCCAGCCAACACCGTCTGGCCGTGTCTGACTCTGCGGCATGGGCGGGTGAGCGAGGCAAGCACAGCTTGATTTTTATGGTTTAATGGAAGAGATTGAGCTTGCACCGCTGTCACTTCGGAAGAGTGTTGTTTTGACGTCTCAGCTGCACAAACTGAGTGAACATGCCAGTGATAGGAGCTAAGCAGGGAAGACCCAGTTGTCGGGATGCAGGAGATCCACCTGTTGCCCCACCACGTCGTGAGTGGCTTCACATACAGGACAGGTGGCCCTGGTTGTCTGTGTCTGAGGGGGGTCTAACAGTGTCCTCTCTTTGTCTTCCTTCCCTCCCCACTGTCCTCGTCCTGCAGAAATGGCATCACCAGCTGCCGCATGCGGACTGAGAGTGAGCCATCGTGTGGCTCCCCGGTGGTCAGCGGAGACCCCAAGGAGGACCACAACTATAGCAGTGCCAAGTCCTCCAGCGCCCGGAGCACCTCCCCCGCCAGCGACTCCGTGTCCTCTTCCTCCTCCTCCTCGGCCGACGACCACTACGAGTTCGCCACCAAGGGGAGCCAGGAGGGCAGCGAGGGCAGCTTCCAGAGCCATGAGAGCCACAGCGAGACGGAAGAAGACGGCAGGAGACACAGCCAGAAGGAGCCCAAGGATGCTCTGGGGGACAGTGGCTATGCCTCCCAGCACAAGAAGCGCCAGCACTTCGCCAAGGCCAGGAAGGTCCCCAGCGACACCCTGCCCCTCAAAAAGAGACGCACCGAAAAGCCCCCCGAGAGCGATGACGAGGAGATGAAAGAAGCCGCCGGGTCGCTCCTGCACTTAGCAGGGATCCGGTCCTGTTTGAATAACATCACCAATCGGACGGCAAAGGGGCAGAAAGAGCAAAAGGAAACCACAAAAAATTAAAAACAAGTCACTGATTTGTTTTGAACTTACGGCCATTTGGTTTCAGCATGTCAGGAGATTTCTAATGATTTGTGGCAATATCAGCAACTTTTTTTCTTTTTGTTCCTTTTCTTTGTTTTGTTTTTGGTTTGGTTTCCTTTCTTTTCTTTTCCTTTTTATTTTATTCTTTTTTTTAATTTGCCCCCCTCTCCTTTGTTTTGGACCCTTAAGAATTTTATTTTTAAAGGAGATTGAAGCCATAGAACTCATATTGACACTCAGCTGTTTTACAAAAGCTTTTCATTATCCGAAGACATAACTGAAAAAGCCAAAATTGCCATTGCTTCCTCCAGCTTGTCAGAAACATGTGGCTGAATCCACAGGGATGTCAACGTTAATGCCACAGGAATACACATTCAGCAGCTAGAAGGCACGCGTGCAAAGTCATCGTCGCTCAGGCCCAACCCTTAGGTTTAAAAAGTCAGGATGTCCTCCACCCAGGTGGGTTCACTGAGTGAAGGCACATAAAGAGATGGGCAAAAGGAAGAACCCCTCGGCCCCCTAGGAGCAGATCCAAGCTCGTGGCACCAGGTATCCAGTTGTGCCAGGAAAGCCTTTGGCATTGTCACAGCGAGCACAGGGGCCAGCCACCAGTCCTCTGTGCTTCTTACCGCTGAAGCCAGATACCATCTTAGGAGGTGGGCGCTGGACCATTCATATGCATCAGGTGTCAGTGACTAATGAGAAGAAACGGGGTACATTGTTAGTGATGTTGCTAATCATTGGATTTTGTTTTATAAAATCAAGAACGTGTTCTAAAAGCCATAAGCCTGAAGGTTGGCCCTGTGCGCGCGCGCGCGCACACACAGATACACACACACACACACACAGATACACATACAGGACAGTGAGAAAACGGATGCAGAAAATAAGCTATGTCTTCTAAACTGCCCAAGTGAAAAGCAACCAAGTCCAGGAAATTACAATAGCTGTTAAGGAAGGAAATAATGGTATGGATCTTTTTCTGTCTTTCAGAACTATTCGATCCAAGTGGGAAAAAAAACAAAAAGCTATGGAACCTGTCATTAGTATTATGGTATATTTTTTAAAGATTAAAGGCACAGAGATGGACAAAAGAGAATAAAAAGTAAAACATGGCAAAAAATAATATAACTCCTATACTGCCCTCAAAATGGAGTTTGCAATTAATATTAGGCGTCATCTTTGCAAAAATCATTGATTTCCACATTCAGCCAGTGTAGCCAGCAGAAATTTCTGATCCACAACGCATGGATTCCTTTGAAGACAAAAAAAAAAAGAAAAAGAAAAAAAATCACAAAAACAAACTTTTTTTATTCAAAAAAATAACAAAGTTCTTGTAAGGTAAATAATGTATTTAGCATGAAGCATGAATTATTTTCATATAAATATAGAAAATAGAGAAAAGGCTATGCCTCTAATTTTTAAGCCCTTAGGCTTAGAGGTTCTTTTGGTTTTCTTTTTCTTTTCTTTTTTCATTTTTTTTGTTTTTATTTTTATTTCCCCTTCTTTCTTGTTTTGTTTTGTTTTTCAGGTTATTTCGTTTTGGTTTTTTGAAGCAGGTGTTTAAGGTTTAACCTTCTTCAGGGACAAACTCTGACTGTTGGGGAACTTACTCTGCAATATAAAAATATCTTCATGCTCTGGTAGGGCTTGGATGGTTGAACTCTGTACCGCCTTGCCTGCACTTCAGCCCCGACCCCCTCTGATTCTCTGTTGAAAAGTGTGTCCTTTCTCTTTGTCTGTACATGTTTAACATGACGCAATAATTTGAGGGCAAACTTAGTAGTGAGTGTGTATGATAGAATCAAGAGAATTACGGGACGCTTACTTGAGAAAATCATTACCATGATGTGGTTCTAGGAAAAAGGCAGTGAATAATTATGCAAATTAGCCAGAAGAAGGGGAAACACGCTAATGGGCCTTATTGGGTGAGGGTACGACATAGGGTACACTTGAAGGAGGAAGTGACATGCAGGTTGGCAAGGCCAGCCCCAGGTGTTGTATTGCGACAGTGCCATTTTGCAGGAAGGAGAGGCTGGCCATGGCTACCACCTCAGCACACTGACCAACCTGGAATTAAGACCACCTAGATTGTGAGAGCTGAATTTAGACAACCGGATGATGTCACACAGACCAGAAACTCCTGTTATCTTTGCCTAAAAAAGGAAAAAATAAATAAATAAGAAAATTGGGTAGGGGGAGAGCCAAAGAGAAATCTCTAAAAGAATACGATCTTCCATCCAAATGGAGGGAAACTTTAAAACACAAGCAGAAACACCCACTACCATGGCTCAGGATATGAGAGTGTGGGAGAGGAAGGGAACTAAGGTGACCTTGAGTTTTTAAAAAGGGACAGTTGTGGGCCGAAGCCAAACCCACCTGCCAGGGCCGGGTACTGTGAGAAGCTCTGTCAGCCCGCACAGTACTAATTAACTGGTGCATTTCCCATCCGTACCTTCTCTATGGGTTGCTGATGAGAGAACTGGAAAAGAATCTACACCTCTACAACAGGTCTAATTCATGACCAGCACCTGAATACTTCCAGCATTTTTGTTCAGGGTATGGATGGGAATGAAGATGTATTTTTGCAGTGCTCTTTTCCCCCCATCTCCTAAACATCTGATACCCTAAAAGCCATCCACAGCTGTGGGATCTGAGTGACACCTCAATTTGTGTTGTCACCTGACCGAGCCCAGAAGACCACCACCTCAATCCCTCACCTTCACCCCCACCACCAAGCTAACAAAATCCAGACTTCTCTCCTGCAAGGCAGAGGTAAACATCCAGGACTATTTCTGGCAGAGGACTTCTTCCAATTAAAACCCCCACAGTGGGCTGTCTCCCCTCATTTCATTTTCCTAAAGAGGTGAAGTCCTCTTTTAGAAAATAATAAAATGCAATGTGTGTGATTTACTTTTCTGATCTCTTTGAGAAATAGAGAAATATCTTATAAAAGTGTGTTCTTAACTCCAGAACCACTCTTTTTGCATAAATACCTCATCGGGCAGCTTTCTAAGTGTTATTTTCCTGAGTCTCTCTTGGCACCTTTGTTGGCTCTGCTGGAAGACTTGTTGGGGAACCTTTAGTGAGGGTAATTTTTTCTATTTTTCTTCTGTTTTTGGAGGCATACACATTATGCATAACCAAAACAATGGCTCAATTGTGTTTAACTTTGTATTTTGATTGTTGAGGAGAAAAAAAAAAAAAAAAACGTATCAATGTGTATGTGGCTGTTTGTAGTGAATTCCTTACAGAATGAGGTTGTCCGCGTCCTTAACAAGCCAAGGGGCAGGAGGCACCCTCTCTAATCCCCTCCTCCAAGAGCAGTAGAGAATTTAAGCACAAGCCTATTTGTGAAAGAATATTTTGCTTAAGTGTCATTCACTTTAGTCTTGGAATGCCTTCCCAAATGTCAGGTGTTCTTTTAGCTTCCAAATTAGCCTGTGTATCCATTAGTCTTGACAGATCGCCTGAGCACCATTAAGGGGTCTGGTGTTTTTGCTTTCATTTCTCCTACTGGGAGAAGTGGTGGTTCATGTGTCATTCCAGTATCTCACATACTCACACGGGGCAGGGGGGAGGGGGAAACGGGAAACTATAGCAATATTTAAAGATGCTTTGGAAACCAACCGTGAACACATCTGCACCATGACATCTACGAATACTGGCTAGTGGCCCTCAGACACATTTAAGAGAAAGAGACTGTCACTCTTTTTTTCTTAAATGACACACACATAGAAAGTTATTTTTATCCGACTATAATTGTCTTTTATCTTTCCCTAGTACTATGTGGAGAAGGTTTGCATCATAGATTTTTCCCAGCCTTATAATATACCATAAGCTCCTATTCCTCTTCCCCCTCTAAATGGTATACTTTTAAGAGTTCTTTGGTAAAACCATCTATCTGAAACAAAAACGAACCAAATCCACATTTAGATGGTGGTTCGAGAAAACCATAGCCAAGACAACTGTGGCAGTGTGGCAGGTTCCAATCTTGTGGCTGAGTTTTTAAGAAGGAATCTACAGAGGCCTTTCCCAAGAACAGATTTCTTTCTTTTTTTTTTTTCCTGGTAGAGGCATTCAGTGTGTCTAGTGCTTGCTGGCCACAGCAGTTACTACCACGGGCGTTAGGAAGCGGCTATTGTGTTGAAGGGGGCTCTTGCCTGAGTGACCGTTTTGGGCAGTGGGCTCTGTGGAGTGCAGACCACGTGGTTGGCTTTTGTACCCAGCTCAGAGTCCTGCAGCACCTCAGGGCAGCTCAGCACCAAGTGCTACTGACTCAAGTTGCAATTATCCCACGGCATGTGTGGTGGGGGGTGCGGGGGGCTTTCGCCTCTCACAGAAGGGCTCTTTGAGAAGGAATCAGAGTTTTGTACAAGTGACCTAAATGGGAGGGTTTTCTCTATGAGATTAGATTCAATTTGATGTGATTTCTCTTTCCCTTTAAACTTTATTCTGGTTGGGACTTGTTTCTTTCTGGTGGATCACAGCTGCCCAGATGTTGCGATTTTCTTTTCATGTTTCTGTAGAGAAGTATTTTTCTTTCCTCTTCAGGATTTTTGCCACCAAAAGAAAACGTTGGAACTCTGTGTCCCCTCTTGATTGTGACTTACCAGTGTTGACAGTTCAGTCCTTGGTGTTGTAGGTCCCAGCCCACCAATACTATATCAAACACTGTTATGCACATAATGCAGCACTGTGATCTAATTTAAATAATACTTTTTTATTATTTATACTACTATATATAATATACATCAACACTTTTGCTATATAACCTAAGTGATGACCCTCTTTTAGTTACCTGCCAAACTCTGGACTTTGGTTTATATTGCAGTTAACACAGTTACAAAGTTGTAATGGTGTCTTTTTTTTTTTCCTTTGTAATGGAATGTGTAGATCAAAGTATATACATTGTGTGGTGTTCCTGTTTCTGAAGTTCCATGAGGATGTACACACGGCATTCAGTGTCCTGTATAGATCTGCCTCCCTTTGTGAATTCACCTGTTCACCCCTCTGTGAGAGAAACCAGCGATGGTGGCGAACTCCTTGTGTTTTCTCTCTCTCCTGCTGGTTATTCCTGAATTAAGCACAGACTCGTCAGCTTGGTTGCTTTATCATGAATACTTTGTGTGTCACCTTGTCATTCTTCCACGGTTTCAAACAAGTGCTAGCTTCACTGACCAAAAAAATTAAGGAAGGAAAACACAGTTTTTAAAACAGCTCATCTTTTAACAGCTGAAACTGGTGTGTCCATGGTGCCACATCTTGCTGTTGTATTTCAGAAATCAGACCCGCGTGAACGATCGCTTCTGACTTCCTGTGAGATGCTCACAAGTACCCATGCTGTTTCGTTAGCATTGAAATCAAGACTTTTTATTTGGAATATACACAAAGGTGTTTTTCCGCTGTATTTGATTTGCAAGAGTGGAGAACAGCCTTCTCTACCTTTTGCAAATAATTGATGTTCCATATTGGATTCTCAAAGACTTCGATATGGTGAACCTGTCAAACCTGGAAATCGTATTTCATCCTTTCTTGACCATGGCCTGGATTCCCCAGACCCTTCCCACCTTTTTTTTTTTCTTTAAGACAAAACAGCACCCCTTCCGTTATTTAAACATGCAGCATTTCTTGAGTATGTGTGTTGAGCCCATCTGAGCTCATAGCTGATTCAGTAACCAGCTTCATGCTATGCCATTCACACTCACTACTTCATACTGCCATGGCAAAAATGTGGAGGAAAAAATACCCATATGTGTCTGGGAAGCATATACACTTGTACATTTTTTAATACTCTGATTCTGTAACATTTCTGAGTTTAGTTTTTGTTTTACAGAAAAAAAAAAAAAAAAACAGTGATAAAGCAATCAGAAGACCAAGAGGTTTACTATTAACGCTTGGGGTCATCTGACCTTCGCTGGCCAATAGACCCTCACGGCCAAATTAATTTACAAGAGTAATAATTTTTCAAAAGCCAATTTTTTTTTCTGTATTTTCTGTACGAAACTGCCAATATCATGAATAGAAAGGGAGAACCATAAAGGAGGAAGAAAGCGATGTTCAGTTCCGTTTGTGTTAACCTAAAGAAAAGACACGGAGGCAGGCTCAGTCGGCCGAACCCGATGGTGTTGCTTTGGAAGCACCCCTACTTGCATTTTGCATTCTTCGTATGTAATCATATTGCCAAAGACAAACTATTTCATCATTTATTGTAAATAACACTTTTCCCCAGACCTACCATAAAGTTTCTGTGATGTATTGTCTTCCAGTTGCAATAAAAATTACTGAGTTGCATCAATTGAACAAACGCCCCGTAGTGTTGTGTGCGTCTCCACACGCGGACACCAAGCCGTGAAGTAATTGCTCTTTCTTACCTGCAGGAGGGTGTGTGTGCCGTTTTTTACACTTCCTGTACCCATTACATATGCTTTCCTGTAGCTGGAAAAAACACATTCGTCTGCAAATACATAAATGTGCATTCAGAGGCTGGGCTGGCCTGGGGATCTCAAGAATTCCAGCTGTGGTATAAAGAACAGGTGGGCAACTCACTGCCTGCCACGGGCTCTAAGCTTGTGGTTAAAATGAAGCTTGCCTTTGGCTCGGCGCCTGTGGCTCAGCAGGCTAAGGCGCCAGCCACGTACAATACACCTGAGCTGGCAGGTTCGAATCCAGCCCGGACCCGCCAAACAACAATGACAGCTGCAACCAAAAAATGGCCAGGCGTTGTGGCGGGCACCTGTAGTCCCAGCTACTTGGGAGGCGGAGGCAGGAGACTCGCTTGAGCCCAGGAATTAGGGTTTGCTGTGAGCTGTGATGCCACGGCACTCTACCCAGGGTGACAGCTTGAGGCTCTGTCTCAAAAAAAAAAAAAAAAAAATGAAGCTTGCCTTTTATTTGGAAGTTGTGACACAAACTGAAATTGTGCTTTCAGACTAGTCTGCCAACCTATCCCAGGTCCTGAGGGTTTCTTTCTTCTTTCTTTGTTTCTTTCTTTCTTTTTTTTTTTCTAGAGACAGTTTCTTTTTCTAGCCCTGCCCTTGGTGGATGCCATGGTGTCATAGCTCACAGCAACCTGAGACTCTTGGGCTCGAGCAATTTTCTTACTTCAGCCTCCCAAGTACCTGGGACTATAGGCACCTGCCACGACACCTGGTTATTTTTTTTAAAGACGGGGTCTTGCTCTTGCTCATGTTGGTCTCCAACCTGTGAGCTCAGGCAATCCGCCCCTCAGACTCCCAGAGTGCCTGGCCTACTCCTGAGGGTTTCTTATGATATTCCTAGCCCTAAGACCTTCACCTTCCTGGATCTATTCTGTCACCACTCAAGTGCCCACATCAGCTCATGGTAGAGAGGGGAGTGGGAATAAGGAATACACCACAGGGCACCAGTTCCCATGCTGAAGGACAGAAAAATAATGTTCTCAAGAGTTTTCTGGTTCCTTTTGTGATGGCTTTGGTTATTAGGGTGCCCTGTCCACAGGTCCCACCAGCGGTAGTAAGCCAAGTAGAGTTGGCCTACAGCTACCACCCTTTGCTGGATCCCCACATCTACGGTGGCTCGGTTCCTAGGGTGTGCCTGTACTTGTACTCCCGTGATTGTGGTGTTACTGTGAGGTCATGGACCGGTCCGTTCTGGCGAGCACACTGGCGTAAAGTCTCCCCGGGCAGCTCTTGCAGTGGTCACCTAAGCATCCTCTGGCCCTTGTTGCTGCCTTTCTCCATTCCTACTGTTGGCACCACCTTCAGAGCTGTGGCGTGTCCTCCCAGAGGACAAATCAGTATTGGAGGAGATTTGATCGGGAGGAAGAGCCAATATTTGATGCTTTGGGTGACTGGCCGATGTGGTTAATGCTTGAGACCAAATACAAAATGGGCTGTAGTAAAACACAGGTACAGCTGTTTTCAATCAGTGATTCTCAAAGGAGACAGAAGAGAGACACTCATTAGATGATCGGAATAGCTGAGGGACCCCTGTCAAAGTCCCGTGAGTGCACAGAGCAGCGACATTGCCCCCCAACCCCCGTGGGATCTCAGAGGCCAAGAAGCCACTTTGGGGGCGTCAGGGCAGGGCCTGGGTGGCTGAAGGGGAAAGATGTTGTCGCCCCTGAGCAATCTCCCTTTGCTCTTAACTTCTGTACCTGATGAAAGTCCCAACTAAAGAGCCACCATCCTTCTGGAAAGTTCTAAACAGGCGAAGCCATTTTCAGAGGGAGTCTGGAACAATTAGGAGGATTTTGTGTATGAGCTCATATTCTGTCACCCTACTTCCAGATCCCCCAGAAAATAAATGGTCCTATGTACGCACAACATAAGTGTTTTGACCATTTTTTTTTTCATTAATACAAATATAAAACTAGGGGCTCATAAGCTGAGTAAGGACAATTTCTCAAAGACTAAAGTATAAATGAATAAATCAGTTTATTAAATGCCTGACCCTTCTTTGTTTTGTGTGACTAAACCTTTCCAGATTAGTGTTGATGATGTTGTTGTTTTAAATAATGCTCACAACAGTAGTACCTTAATTTGAAATCATTCTTGGGCACTTTTGGATAAAGTATCCTCAGTGACTTGAGAACTATTTTTTGTTACTTTATAATGACGTGCTTGGGGGTACATATGGTGAAATCTCCCTAAAAAACAGCAATTTATTTGAGAGGGACCCAAAATTCTGTTTTTTCTCATCTGCTACCTATTTCAAACTGACTTCTAAAAACATACATAACATGGAGGAAGTGAAGCTTGGTGGAGAAATCTGAAAACAAGATACTTGGCTGATACAGTTTCTTTATTAAATGGGACCATTCTGTTAGAGATCACTGTACTAAACTCCACATTTGATGGAACAGGAGCCAACACACAGGAAAGTTAAGGGTTTTGCTCGTGATAGCACAGCTAGCCAGTAGCAGAGCTGGACTTAAAAGATGAGACATTTTTTGTGCTATCTGTTTGTTGCATCCAGCTATTTGATATCTAATTATACTCATCAGGGTGGTGCCTGTGGCTCAAAGGAGTAGGGTGCTGGCCCTATATGCCAGAGGTGGCAGGTTCAAACTTGGCTCCAGTCAAAAACTGCAAAAAAAAATAATTGTAATCATCAAATCTGTAGGATTTCATGTCTGGTAATTCCCAACACCTACATCCTGTCTAGTGGGTGGCCTGCCATTGACAACTGTTATCTTACTTTTCCACATTCAAGTTGCTTCCAGTTTCTCTTTTATTAGTAACACTTTGATGAACATCTTCAGGGATGTGGCAATTTATACAGTTTCAACTTTACATAGTTTCTTTTGGTTAAATAGACTGTTAGATTATTGATACAAAAGTATCATCAATAATGTAGCAATTACACAGGCCTTTCAAAAGATGTAAGTGCCAGTAGCAATGAATGCAAACCAAATTTCATGGCACTCTCATCAGTATTGGATATGATCTTCCTGTTTAATTTTTGCTAGCAGACAAAAATAATACTATTTTGCCATTTTATTTTTTTTTTTTTTGAGACAGAGTCGCAAGCTGTCCTCCTTTGTAGAGTGCCATGGTGTCATAGCTCACAGCAACCTCAAACTCTTGGGCTCCAGCAGTCCTCTTGACTCAGTTTTTCTATTTTTAGTAGAGACAGGGTCTTGCTTTTTGCTCAGGCTGGTCTCAAACCTTGACAGCCATGAGCTCAAGCTATCTACTCAGCCTCCCAGAATGCTAGGATTACAGGTGTGAGCCACCACGCCCAGCCTTGCCTTTTTAATTTCTAACAAAATTACATTTTTATTGGCTGTTTATTATTTTTTCCTGATTCATCTATTAGTGACTTTCCATGAGTTCAAGAGAGAGAAATCAGATTCATTGACTTTTTTCCTACAAGTTCAATGTGAATCAGTAGTTTGATTACATTAATAAAAAATAGTGGATCTAGGCCAGGTATAGTGGCCCATGCCTGTAATCTCATTACTTTGGGAGGCCCAGGTTGGAGGATCACTTGAGGCCAAAAATTCAAGACCCTCCTTACATAGTAAGACCCCATCTCTACAAAAATAAAAAATGAAAATTAGGCTTGATGGCATGCTCCTGTAGTTCTAAGCTATGTGGGAGGCTGAGGGTGGAGAATCCAGAGTTTGAGGCTGCAGTGAGCTATGGTTGTGCCACTGTACTCTAACCTGGGCAACAGAGTGAGACCATATTTCAAAAAAGGAAAGAAGTAAAGGGAAGGGAAAGGAAGGGGAGGGGAGGGGAAGGGAGAGGAAGGAAGGGAGGGAGGGAAGGAAGAAAAAAAGGAAGGAAGGAAAGAAAGAAGCTTCGAAGAAAGGAAGGAAGGAAGGAAGGACCTAGAATGGAGGAAGTAACATTTCTTCCAATTAGCCATTAAATGTTTTTTTCATATTCAGATACTTCTAATCATCCTTACATTGTGACGAAATCCTACTCCCTGAAACTTTTGCCTGAAGGTTCTTGGGCTAGCCTGAGAGGCCACAAAAAAAGGCAAATCTAAATCATGTTGTACATGGCAACCATTCATGCATTTGAAAACAACAATAATTTCTTCCCTAAGTCTTTTCTAGAATAAATATTCCAATTTCTGCCTACCGTTTCTCTCTTGTGGGCATCTTCCAGTTTGTGACCTGAACTGAGAACTGGATCTAGAACTCCAGGCACAGTTTGGTGATGAACAACTATCATCTCCCACACTCTGGATTCTCTATTTCTATTAATGTCATCAAACCACTGAGTCTCACTGAGCTTGCTATTAACTAACACAACTAAGTCCTAGCTGATTTTGTACTTCTCCAGATCTCATTTTGGATCACCGCACAGGACTTTATATTTATCTCTGCCCCCTTAGGTATAGTCCATTGTTCTAAGCCAGTTCAGATTGGCAGTAGGGTGGGGGTGGTGAGGGTTTAGATTTTGTCATTCAAAAGCCTCGAGGTATCATTCAGTTACAATTTTGAAAATGTCTTTCGTATATTGATTAGGACAATAGAACCTTGTGATATGCTTCTGGAGACGCCCCTTGTAGGTCAACCGTCATTTCAGTCAGCACCCTTTGTGGCTAATCGTTCAACTAGTTATGCATGCATCAGGTTTTCTGGCCATGTAGCCCACATTTCTCCATCCAATCAAAAGTTTGTCAAATACATGTTTGATCTCCAGTTATAAATTCCTAGTCTGTCTTTATAAGAAAGGCAATAAAGTCACACTCTATGCTAATATGAATTGTGCAAATTTGAAATAAGGCAATGGAAAAGAGTAATAAAGTTTCACTTATTATATAAAACTTATCATAAATCCTACTTTATTCCTATGGTGGAATGAGCCTTGTTTTATGTAAGCATTAAATTATAGGAGGTCTTAAGATACATATCACTCACATAAAAAGAAACCAGTATTCATTCATTGAGTTACTTCCCTGCCCAGAGCTTACAATCCATACTTATACTAATCCAGCCAAGATTCTCACCCGAGAGTGACATTGAGACTGGTGGATCTGTGGTGTGCAGATTCTGTCTTCTGTTTATAACCTGGAAGTTTCGGCACACTGCTCAGTAGTACTTCTTCATTCTGCATGCATGCCTATTTAGAGGACTGCCATACCCAGTGTGTAGTTAGCCTCCAAATATAGCCAACTATATTTACTTAAGAAAATACTCAGAAGTTGAGTTTGGTTGCTTCCAGCATCTATTTATTTTTAAATACCTGGCCCTTTACAAAATATGACATACATCTGTAAGCATCCAGAATTTCTGTAGCCTAAAACAGCGCTTCAAAAGCATGAAAGGAGAGAGAAGAAATTAACGAAGAAATAGATTGGAAAGTCTTTTAGATTCCCTCCTTCATGGTCCCAGTCGACCTGCCCTTGTGTTTCAGTAACTGCTATGTGACAATCTTGATAGGTACTGAAAATGCAGATTTAAAAAAGAAAAAAAAATTGGCTCCTACCTTTAGGCATGACTGTGTCCAAAAATCTCAGCTGTGCTGATTAATGGCTGTCTCGCTGGCAGCTGGTATATCCTTCCCCAAACTTCTCAGTAACTGTTGGTCTTTCTGGACATAGAACGTTGGTTGCAAAAATCAATCCAGCCTTTGTCTTCCTCTCTTCCCCAGTGTCTCCTCATCTCACCTCTGTCAGCTGATGAGTTGGACAAGAGCCTGTCTGCCCTCTGCAGACACAGCCATCCCTCCGATGGGTGAATGATTTCTGAAAGAACTAATCTTTGCTGCCTGGCACCAGCTCTGTGATAAAAAGATTTGGGGGGCATTTCTTCCCTCCTGCACAGTGCTTGGAGTTATCGAGTTATACATAAATATAACTCTCTGCCCTGCTCCCTGCTCCCTGGTTGTTTAGCCTTCATCACTCCCTTTACAAAATTGCTGCCAGAGCAAAAGATTGGAGAAGCCAACTGGTACAGCTCTTGCTTTCTCTGAATAACTCCCCTACCACCATCATGGATGAACAAGGGTGTGCAAGGAGAGGCACGAAGCATTCTGTCAACTACCAGGCTAGTCTTTCCCCCAAAACTCTTATATGCTGAACCTACAAGGGTTCCTGTGTCCAGCCTCCTGCCTGAAGGTGGACCGTGGCAGTAACTTCCACTCTGAGCTCAGAGACAATGTGCTCACACGTGCTGTTTTTGTCTTGTTGCATAATACAAAAGGCATGACTTTTTGATGCTTAAGCCATTTCTTTTAGCCTAAAAATTTCATCTAACCCATCAGAACAATCAGGAGGGAAACAGCTCTATGTTTTCCCTCTTTATTGGCAATAGCTAATTTCTTGGGGAGTGAAAAAAGTTCAATTTGGCAACTAAGAAAATACAGGAGGCATATATACTTCATTCCTGGTTTAACTTTCTTTTATTTTCTTTAATTTTTTTTTTTTTAATGTCAAGTTAATGTGAGGGTACAAACAACTAGGTTACAATGTTTGCATTTGTCAGGTAGAGTCTCTCCTGTAGTTGCGTCCCATACCAAAGAGGGGCGCTGTATACCCTTGCATGGTGCCCATGAAGTGGGAGCCCACCAATGCCCTCCCTGTTCCCCTATCCCTAATCCTCCCTCCCCCCAACTCCAACCAAACTGAATCCACATAAGATGGATTAGATTTGTGTTGAGTTCATTGGATATTTGCTTTTCCATTCTTGCGATACTTTACCAAGAAGAATAAGCTCCTGCTCCATCCAGGCCAATACAAAAGATGTAAAATCTCCAACTTTTTATGACTGACTAGTATTCCATGATATGCTGAGTTAACTTTATTACACTAAAAGGTTAGAAGTCTTCATCTATATCTAAGGACTTGTAACGTCATAATAATATAAATACATCATACATAACGTTCATCTTTAGTGTTTACAAGGTATTATAAAGGAGCCAACCTGTCCATCACAAGCCAACCCCACTAAGAGCCCCCAAGCCATGATAAATCACTCTTGCTCTGTCAGTCTCTCCAGAGGATCCAGCACCTAATTTGGTCAGTTATACTAGTGTTTTTAAACCTTTTTTATGTCATAACACATTGGAACCTGTAGTTAAACTTCCCTGGCACACTTAAATTATGTTGATTAAACAAAAGAGTAAAAGCTATATATACTTACTTCACTTTGAACTTCTTTCAAAAATAATTTAATTAATGGTCTTTAAAATTTTTTGCATCACACCTAAGATCCTCCACAGCATAGCAGTGTTGTAGCGCACCGGTTGAAAAATCACTGAGTTACACCTTCAATGCAGATTTGATCATTCTTCGTCCTCCCCCTCAACAGCGGACTTCCTGGTCAAGCCCCATTCCCTCTTGTCTGATCACTATAGTTGTTGGTCATCCCTGACCACATATTACTCCACAGAACCATGAGAATTACTGTTCTAAATCACCTCTGATTTTATCATTCCTCAGACCCACCTGCAGCGTGACCAGCTTCAGCGACTCCAGCCACCCAGCTCTTCATGCTTTTTCTGGTTCTGCTTCCCACTCTCTGAAGCCTCAACTCACTCCTCTTTCCTCCTAAAAGGTCCCTCTCACTTCTGTAAGGCCCACATTAAATTTTTCTCTTACCAAGTCCCAGAGCCCCAAAGCCCTGACTCTACATGTGGCTTTCAGGGAATTCGGATTCTGAATACACCTGTTGGGCCCCTTGCTGGAGGTGAGCTCCGTAGAGGGAAATAGGCCTCAGGTCAGGTTTTATGGTGCATCTCCTGATCAGTGCTGCCACTTGGTTTCTTAAGATGGTTCTACTTAATTCAGGATTATCTCATTTTATCAGCTTGATGTTCACAACATCCTGCTGTTCTCAGAAGAACTGCTAGGTTGCTAGGTTCATAAAGCACAGTCCATGCAGAACAGGTGTGGACCCAGAAGGAGGGTAACCTCTGTCACCTTGAGACCTCCACAATTGCCAGTGGGTGTTGTTTGTTGGTCCACAATTACCCATAGGCTATTTAAAATAGAAAGTTAAACTGTTCCAGGTTACTTTGCTATGGGAGCTATAGTGAAACTGAGGACTCACTGATAGCCAATTCATTTTATGAGAATTTGTTACTGGGGGAGGCAGGAAACCAAGTTTGGATTCCACCTCTATCAATAATTACCTGTGCAGCTTTGACAAAACCACTTAACTTGTCTAAGGGTGACCTAGTTCTGAAGGCTGGTCGGTGAGTCAGCACCAACCCCTGACAAAGTTTTGGCAGATGGCAAAGATGAGAATAGTTGAATGATGTAGGGAATTTTTCAAAAGCCTTAAATTGTTCCATTGAAAGGGCTATCCTTTCATCTAAGATTATGTTCTGCCTGTTTCAGTGCTGAAATGTCCTGCCTTCCTTCTATAAAATTGGGGATCACTGATGAAGGTGTGTGTTTGTTTCAACATCCTCAGTTGGCTGAACAAATAGTTGGCAACGATGTGTTGTTCTCCCCAAATTTGTCTTTGATTCTGAGCCAGTGCTATCTCTCGGTCTCTTTTCCACAAGAAAGTTGCCTAGTATTCATTCTAGCCAAGCTGTAAAGCAAAGTCATTCTGTGGAAAGTGTTCAGTGAGAAAACACTCGTCTCCTTTTTCAGTTGGCGGATTAACTCAGAAGTCCAAAGCCCATGTTGTGTCATTGACAGACAAGGCTGGCAGTGGGGTATATTCTTGGAGGTAGATATGAAAATCAGATTACCAACTCACCTCTTCTTTCTCACGGCTCCCCCAAATACCTTCAAAATGCACAGCATTCAGGCCTCCTCTCTACAAGTCTGCCTGAGGTCAAATTGACTCATTTATGTATTCAACAAGCACATGCTGGGGCCAGTGCACGCATAGCCCTGTGCCGGCAGAGTGATATAAGACAGCGAATGCCACAGTGCAGTGAGATGGGATTTCCACGTGGTAGCCATTTACATATCATGGCCTCAAATCCCCTCAGGGTAAGATAGCGGGCAAAGAGAAGGAACAGTGAGCCCTTTCCTGGGGAGTTTCCATCTTTACATTTGGCTCACCCACCTGAAGATGCCTCCCACTTCATACCTTACGCTGGGCCTCCTTGCCTGTGATCCAGATTCACAGGGATCTGCAACTCGGCACAGCACCGTTGGCAGAGACCTTGAGCTGCTTATCCAGTGTCTAGTCACCCTTCCTTCTTACCAACAGAGCTAGGATGTTGCTGCAGGAGGCAATGTGCCCACTGGGAAGACTATAAGCCCCAGCTTCCCTTGCACACGGAGACGGGTGGGAAGTAAGAGAGTTGTTGGGTGAGACTTGTTGGACAGGGCTTTCTGGAAAGCTCTTTAAACAAGGGCTGGCTCAACTGGGAGGCACCTGTCTCTTGCCATGTTCCCTATGTTCCTTTCTACAATGGGAGATTCCAAAGTGAAAGCCAGAGGGCAGACGCCATTTTGTAACCAGGAGAGAACCTTGCGGTGACTGTGAAAATGAAAACCAGGGCGGGAAGGATTGTGGAGAAGAAAGTTAGCAGGAACCTGGAACCCTACTGACACCAAGAAACTGCCGTATCATTCCTGGATCTCCTACCTCCGGACTTCTTTATCATAAGAAAATAAAAATAAATCATTCATTACCTATAGGGTCAGCAAGCTATAGACTAACAACCACTTCCTGGCCAATAGCCGTTTTTGTAAAATGAAGTTTTAGGGACACTTCTCTTATGCTCACTCCTTTAGATATTGTCTGTGACTAGTTTTGCACAAAAACAATAGAGCTTTTGAGACAGAGACTGTATGACCTTTCCTGGGGAGGCCTAAAATATTTACCATCCAGCCTTTTACAGAGAAAGTTGGCAGATCCCGGCATTCACCTAAAGTCATGTACAATTTCTTTCATTCCTCACACTCTGTATTTTGTCAGCAAGCCCTATTGATTCTACTTCTTAAGTATCTCTAAGTTCCATCCTCACCGCTGTAGTAATCTCTGGTCAGACTTTATTATTATTCCTTTGAATCTGGGCAGTTAGACAACTTGTACTAATTGTTTTCTCTCTCTCCTCTTACGTCAGCCCCAACCAGGCAAGCGGAGACACTTTAAGTATATTAACCATATTAACCAGAACTCTCCAGAGAAATAGAACCAATAGGAGATTGATAGACAGATTGGTAGATGATAGATCATAGATAGGTAGTTAAGAGGAGATTTATTATATACTTGGCTCATGTGATTTTGGCAGCCAAGATTGTGACTCTGTGGTATGCCTCCTGTGAGCTGAAGAACAGGAAAGCCAGTGGTGAAATTCACTCCAACCCCAAAGGCCTAAGATCTAGGATGGGAGACATTGGTGTAAGTTGGTGTAAGTCCTGGAATATAAAGGCCTGAGGACCAGGAGTTCAGTGTCTGAGGGCAGGAAAAGATGGATGTCCCAGCACAAGAAAAGAGAGGGAGAGTTTGCCCTTCCTTGTTCTGGATCAGATGATGCCCACGCTGGTGAGGCCAGGGCTCCTGTAATCAGTCTGCTGATTCAAATGCTGAGCTCTTCTGGAAACACCCTTCCTTATGGACACATCTGGATACAATGTTTTACCAGCTGTCTGGGTATCCAGTCAAATTGGTCACATAAAATTAGCCCTCATACTGGACCCTAAGAATTTAACATAAAAGGAATTGAATCCAAGGAACTGGTTACATGGGCATTGAAGGAGCAGAGAAACCAAACGGGATGGCAAGGCAGGGCAGAGCTTAGCAACAGCAAGAAGGCGTCACCAGCCTGCAGTGGGAGGAGGAGGAAGGAGGCGGGGGATTGGATAGTGGCCTGCGGCAGGCAGGTGACAGGAGACAAAGTTCTCCATCACTGCTTCCCACTAGATAAACCCAGAGAGAAGGGAGCTGTTGAGAGAGCAGGAAACACAGTCCCCTGGGACCAGCCTGGCCACCATGCGGACCTGAGCTAGGTCACGCAGAGAAAGGGCTGGGAAAGAAACCAGGGACACCAGGCAGCCCCAGGCCATCTCCTCTTCATCCCCTCCACTACCGCCAGGGACCATCCCAGTCACCCATCTGACTTTTCACCACTGCCTAAAATCCTCTGATGCCCCCTATGCTCTGGCTGAGGTCCCCATTCTTAGTGTGGCACCCAGGCCTTTTGCCCTGGGCCCTGAAAACTCTCCAGCCTGGTCACCCACCCCTCCCATGCCCACTCTGAGCTCCAGCTGCTTAGTAAATTGCAGTTCCTGAGATGTTCCTGGGGTCTCCTGTCCCTTTGTGTGGACCATCCCCTCTGCCTTTACTGAATGTTTCTGCATCTTCCCTCTGTCCTCTGTGTTCACCCTCCACACTTTCTGCTACCAAAATAACTTGTAGTTCATGCCCGTGCATTCTAGCACTTACCATGTTTCTTTGTAGCTGTTGATTTCCTAGACTGTGCCATGTTCTCCCAGAGGGCAGGCCTTTCGCCCTACACAGATGTTTATGGGCCTGCCGTGGCATCTGACATGCCACACTCACTCAGAATTTCTTGAATGACACAAGTTGTTGCCAGATCCTAGCCTGTATGCTTTGCCTAAGAAACTTGCATACTCTTCAATCATGCCAAGACACAGGATTGCCGGGGAGCTGGAAGTGCATTCAGGAGCATTTGAGAACACAGTATTCTTACTGCCTAGAAGAGCTCTTAGGGGGATGACGCCTTGCTCCCCACCCTGCCTGGGATCTCAGGGATGAACAGGAGATGGTTTGGTTCGGTTTGTCCAGGCCACATCCATGTGCGGGCCCTCTGTCTCTAGATGATGCTTTAGCAGGGTGCCAGCAGGGTGAGGGAATCATCATCTTCCTACTGAACCCGACGCCCAGAATGTCACAGCTCCAAGGGCTCCCTAGAGCATCTGGACCAAAAAGGACCAGAGGGAAGGGACAGCCCCTCTCACAGTCCCCGTGGGATTTCCCATACCCCAGGCCAGCCGGTCCACCTGTCTCGCCTTCTGCCTATGTAAAGCAGAGCTTGGGTGAGCTCGTCCTTTGGCTGGGCCTTGGCTTCATACTTGCCCATTTCCACTGGAGAAATCACATCACAAATGTCTCTCCACCAACGCTTCTGGCACAGCTAGGTCAAAACCCTGAAATTATCTCTGGGGGTCAGAATGATTAATGTTCTTGTCTTGCTTTTAATGGCAGTCAGTCCTCTCCCCTGCTCTTTGCTAAGTTGAGAAGAACTGCATTTTGTGAATGTGGTTGCTGGCCTTGGATTTGCAGCTTCCTCTAATTGATGAGAATCAGAGCATCTTGTGCTGCTCTGTTCTCAGTCAACCACACAATGTGCTCAGCTGGACACTTAACATTCTGGTCTGTTTTTTTAGGAAATTCAGCCATTTCGCTAGTCAGAAAACAAAGTCAACCCTAGTGCAAGAGCTCTAAGGAAGAAGGTGAGGAAAGTCTCACCCTCTTGGCCTATCTACTGGCTGGCCTCTTTACTGACCCTAAGTGGTTAAGGCAACATGGTTGGTAACAGAAAAACAAAGTTTCCAGTCCCAGTTCTGCTCCTGATCAGCTGTGTGCGACCTTGAGCAAATCACTCACCATCTCTGAGGGTCTGTTTCCACCTCTGTAGAAGGGGACACTAATAGTGCCCACCATGTAGGTTGTTAAGAGGATTAAATGAAATGATATCTGAGAAAGGGAATTAATATAACACATGACACATCTAAGAGGCTCAATAAATGCCTGCTTTTATGATTGCTGTTATTGTTGTCTTAGCCTTAGTAACCTCAGAACTACATAGTTCAGCCTCCGTATTTGTGTTGACTCTGATCAATATAGTAGCCACCAGCCATCTGTGACTGCTACAGAGCAGTTAAAATGTAGAGTCCAAAAAAATCATTTTATCGTAAGGGGATTTGCAATACTAAATTGTTTATCTCAGCTCAATTTACAGCGGCCAAGATGTCAAAACAACCCAAGTGCTCATCAACCCATGAATGAATTAACAAGCTGTGTGGTAGTTCTAGACCATGGAATACAATTTACCCATAAAGAAGATGGGTACATCTTTTGTATTTACATCTTTTGAATTAACATGAATAGAGTTGGAGAACGTTTTCTTGTATTCAATGTATTCAATACTAATACGAAGCCAGTAGATGAACTAATACAGGATTACACAAAAGATAACTCAGTTTAATTCAAGGTGGGGAGATGAGAGAAGAGGAAGGGGTGAGCGAAAAACAAGGTGAGCGTGTAAGAGTATACGGCACAGCTCCTGGGCGCAGGACACAGCAACGCTGTAACCCAGTCATCTGTACCCTCGTATTAATCTGAATTTTTAAAAATGTAGAGTCCAAATTGAGATATGCTCTAAGTGTAAGGTAGATGCTGGATTTCAAAGATTTACTATGAAAAAGAGAAAGTGAACTATCTCATACTTATCTTAATACTTTTGTATTAAGATTAAATATTATTATTGAAATAATATTTTGGATCAATTAAGTTAAATAAAATATATTATTTAAATTAAGTGTGCCTGTTTCTCTTTACTTTTTTGAAATGGATACTAGAAAATTTTGTATTTCATATGTGACTCTCTCTCTTGGACAGCTTGTTCTATATGGAGTCACTTTCAAAGAAGTTTCATCAAACAGTCAAAAGTAGTCAACAATAAAAAGCAAACAACACCCAGGAATTCCAACATTTAACTTGTATCTCTCTCTCTCTTTTTTTCTAGATATAGTCTATCCTCTGGAGAGTGCTGTGACGTCATAGCTCACAGGAACCTCAAACTGTTGGGCTTAAGTGATACTCTTGCCTCAGCCTCTCAAGTAACTAGCACTACACAGGTGCCCATCACAACACCTGGCTATTTTTTTTGTTGTTGCGGTTGTTGTTGTTTAATTGGCCCAGGCTGGATTCGAACCCGCCAACCTGGGTGTATGCGGCCAGCACCCTACCACTGAGCTATGGGTGCTGCCTAACTTGTGTCTCTGTATTTGTTTTTGAAGAGTTTATTTCCAGCATCCGACATGATTGCATTTTGTAGGACTCGTTTCATAAATAATGGTGCAGAGGAAACTTGTATCTCTTTAAATAGAACAAATAAATGCCGTTTTGAAGTCTTTAATCCCCGTGCCTTATGCCAAGTGCAGGCAAATGACCTTTCCACTGCCACCTAAGGAACGCTTCTTTCCTCCTCACCTGTTCTGCCAGCTCCACTGCTGCACCCTTTCTAGATCCTTCCTCTCCTCCCCTGCTCTCAGGCCTTGCCTTTTCCTATCCATCCTCTGAATTTGCATCTTTGAGGAACCCTCTCTGGATTAGGCAGCTTCCCCCAAGGGCTGAGTGAG
Source organism: Arctocebus calabarensis (assembly GCA_963573935.1). Lineage (NCBI taxonomy): Eukaryota > Metazoa > Chordata > Mammalia > Primates > Lorisidae > Arctocebus > Arctocebus calabarensis. The sequence continues at coordinate 25,558 of CAUYON010102018.1, read as the reverse complement.
GCAGAGCAAATTACGATTACCCAAAGTGACAAAAGATTGATAGACAAACCAGATCGCCAAAGGTTCATTTCAAGCTGAAGGAGTCCTCTTCAGGGACTGTAGGCTTCTTCAATCCAAGGAACGCTGACCACAGGTCCACCGTGTAGGTCCTGCAGGGTGTGTGACACCAGGGACAGTGTTCATACGGAGTCTACGAAAATGTGAACGAGCCATATGGTGGTTCCCAGTATAAGGGACCCTGAGAAGGTGTAAATTCGATGAGTTCAAAATTAGAAGCAAGCAGGTCTCGAGAGCCATTTCATCAAAGCCATGTAGAGGCTAGTGGAAGCTCCCTGTCTGGCCGGGGGGTGCCTGGAGGCCAGAGTACCCCGTCCCTCCTCTGCTGTTGCTCCAAGTTGGCAGGGCTGGGGAAACAGCAGCACTTCCTGTTCTTTGGCTTTCTCGTCTTTGTCCCCAGGCTCCAGGGGAATCCTTACTGTTCTGATCATAAGGTTTTCCTCCAGCCTGGGCATTTGACATTTGATTTGGTTCCAGCTCAGTGACGTATCAATTTTTCCTCTCCAGAGTACTGCTTAGGCCCTGTGACTCGATTTGGAGATTCACCCCTATAATGGGTTGAATTGTGTCCTCCTCCAATATGTTCAAGTCCTAATCCCAGTGTTCCAGATTGTGACTTTAGTTGTGAATAGGGTCTTTGCAGATGTAATTAGTTAAGACGGGGAGGTCATGTTGTCTTTATCAAAAGCAGATATTTGCACATAGACTCACAGACTGAGGAAGTAAGGAAAACTAGGAGAGAGGTGTGGAACAGATCCTTCCCTAGTCTCTTCAGAAGGAGAGTGGCCCTGCAGTTACCTTGATCTTGGGCTTTGGCCTGTAGAACCGTGAGACAGTAGTTTTCTGCTGTTTAAGCCACTCAGGTTGTGGTACTTTGTTATGGCAGCCCTGGCAAACTAGAACATCCTCTGACGACTGGGAGGCCTGACAGGTGGCTAATTTTGCTGCTATTATGGGTACACTTCCTAAATTTCAATCTTGAAAACTTTATCTTAAAGTTTGGGGGGGTAACCTGACAGCATTTTTTTTTTCCATTTTTGGCTGGGATCAGGCTTGAACCCACCACCCCCGGTACATGGGGCCGGCGCCCTACTCCTTGAGCCACAGGCACTACTCAAGCATTTTTTTAAAAATAAAAATTTAAAGTTCATGGATTCATTTATTATAAGATGGACTCATAAATTCTTTTAAAGATTATTATTTCATTATGTACTCAGCTTGTTTCAAGAATTGATACAAAAGTCAAGGAAGGGAGCCGTTCTGTGAGGGACAAGTACAATTTGAGGAAATTGTTCATAATATCACTTAAGGACCCTGAGACAAAGTCCCGGTGACACATGGCAAAATCTTCTCAAAGCTCAGAGGTAAGAATCAGTTTGGCTTCTGGCGTACTTTTTCCAAGGAAGAACAGGTGGGTATCTGGCTTCCTTTTTTTCTCAGGCTGCTTTAATGTTCCTCAACTGAGAAATGATGGAAACTTTTCCCCTTCTCCCTTTCACATTTTCTTATCCTTTGCTTCATCACTGCCGGCTTTATTGCTCCTTTAGTATGACAATAAGCTCCCTTCCATCTCTTTTGGAAGCAAGCAAGATGTGAATCAGCACGAGGCTCCACTACTACTCACATTCCAGGCACTTCCAACAGGACTGCCAGTCAGGCAACAGCCTGCCTAGGAGCCTCTGCAGGCAGGCCAGGCGAGCACGGGAGGAAATGTCCCACCCTCAGCAACTCTCAGCCAAGGACAGAGGGAAGCTGGAGTCTAGGGACACTTCTGCTACTTGAGCGTGGTCCAGAGACCAGCAGCATTACGTCACTGGGAGCTTGTTAGGAATGCAGAGTCTTGGGCTCCACCCTGCCCTCTGGATCAGAATCTTCATGATGACAGGATCCCAGGAGATTCAAGTGCAGGTGCAAGTTTGAGAAGCAGTGCCCCATGCTGTTGCCCAGAGGCCTGCAGAGTGATCAAATCCCCATTGCCCTAGCAGTGACCTTTTCTTATGGCTTGGTGTTTCACGTCCCGACTCAGTGCTTCCTGGGCCCCCACCCACCCAGGTTTGTTCTTCCTGGAAACAATCTAAGATCTGTAGCCTGTTTGGGACAAAGTAGTGGATCTACGGCCAAACCTGGTCCATTCCTTCCAAGCTATGCAATGCTGGATAGGTGAAATGGGGAAAACACTAGTATTTAGTGTTCAGGAGAGAGGAGTTTGGCAGTAGCTGGCACCGAGTAGCCCTTCCACATTAGCTGCCGTTACTCTCCTGCTTCTGCTTCTGCTTCTGAGATCCCAGGTGCCCGTGACTATCCAAACATCCAGGTGACAGAGAGATGCAAAAAGGGTTTTGGACTTGACAGGGGAGAAAAGGGCTTGAATCCGGCTGTGCCACCAATTGCCGGTTTCACCTCCCTGAGCCTTAGTTTTCATATCTGTAAAATGTGAATGCAAATACCAACCTCAAAGGGCTTTTGTGAAGAAAAAGTTTGACAATGTGTAGAGAGCTCCTGGCAGTGAGTCAGGTGTGCAGGGGTGGGGGAGGGGTGGGGAGCGCTCAGCAAATGTTTGTGGAAAGGGAAGCAAGAGAGACAGTGTTCTGAACAATCGGATGGAGTGGTGGCGACTCTCCCTGCCCGGGACATGACCCTAGCATGACTCACTACTCCTAAACCTCAAACTTGGGCCTGGCCATCTGCCCACTGTGACGGTCACCCCAGGGCCGCCTTGGCCTGAGCAAACAGGAAGCGTCAAGAGGCAGAAAGGCCTGGCCTGCTGCCACTCTGAATGGGCCTCCCCTCCTAGTTCATGCCCGGCCAGGAAAGAGTATCATTCCAAGAATCTAAATCCTTCGCTGGGCAAGACAGCCAGAGCCACTGGGGCACTATTGTTGAGAGGATGAGGCCGGAGTGAACTTCAGCAGCATGTGGTATTGGACTGAGAGGGGAGGTAAGTTCCCAGGGAATCTCTCTCACCCCCAAGGATGGACAGAGCGTCTCTTTTGAGGGAGAATGAGAACACAGATTTGCTGGCTCAGAAGCAGCCTTTAACATCAGCATGTGCTAGGTAAGCTGCAAAATCACCGTGAGAAGCTTTTTGTTGGGAGGGACTGCAACATTGAAACAAGATCAGAGATTTCTTTATGCTGCTTTTAATTTTACAAAGGGTTTGTTTTATTAGTTTATTTGATCATATAATCCCCTATTTGATAAGCGAGGGAAACTTTCTCCACTTTCTTGAGCATATGGAAAATAGTTATAATAATGGGTTTCATGTTCTTATCTGCTAATTATATTATCTGTGTCATGTCCAGGTCTGCTTCTATTGGTTGATTTTTCTCTTCATTTGGGTCATATTTTCTTTTTTTCTTTCTTTCTTTTTTTTTTTTTTTTTCAGACAGAGCCTCAAGCTGTTGCTCTGGGTAGAGTGCTGGGGCATCACAGCTCACAGCAACCTCCAACTCCTGGGCTCCAGCAATTCTCCTGCCTCCGCCTCCCAAGTAGCTGGGACTACAGGTGCCCACCACAACACCCGGCTATTTTTTGGTTGCAGCCGTCATTGTTGTTAGGCGGGCCCTGGCTGGATTGGAACCCGCCAGCTCAGGTGTACGTGGCTGGCACCTTAGCAGCTTGAGCCACAGATGCTGAGCCATTTGGGTCATACTTCCCTGCTTATTTGCATGCCTGGTAAATTTTCTTATTGGATACTATGTGCTATGTTGTTGGGTACTGTATACTTTTGTTTCCCTTTAAATATTCTTCACTTTTGGTCTGGAGGGCAGTTAAATTCATCATTTTGAGGATTGCTTTTTAAGCTTTGTTAGGTGGCACCAGAGTAGACATTAGTTTAAGTCTAACTTTACTACAGGCAGTCCTCAGTTTAAGTCTAACTTTACAACAGGCAGTCCCCAAGTTACAAATATCCAACTTACGTATAACACACACTTACAAATGGAGGTTATTACAGGTAATAGTAGATACACCTGTTCCAACTTACATACAAGTTCAACAAAACAATAAACCTACAGAACCTATCTTGGTCATACCCAGGGACTGGTCACGCTTCTGAGGACTCTACCTCTCCCTCGTGTATTGTGACATTTTCATGACGTCAGCTGGTGGGACTATGAACCACTCCTAGCCCCGTTCAGCCTGCTACCTCTCCCCCGTGTATTGTGACATTTTCATGATGTCAGCTGGTGGGACCATGACCCACTCCTAGCCCGGTCAGCCTGCTCCTTTTTGCTGGTAGTTTCGTCGTGTGCAATGCTCCGGCCGGTAGCCCGTCAAGGGAATCCCCAGCAGATACTCGGCACCTTCTCTTCGTAGCTGTCCCCTCTCCCCGCAGCACTCTTTCCTCGGGTTTTCCGCCTTGCGCCTTCTAGCTGCCTTGACTGCCCAAATTCTCAGCTCTTCTCCTCGACCTGGGAAGACCATCAGGCTCTGTCTGTCTTCTCCCTCCCAGTACTGTGGGCCTGGAAGTTCCGTCTCCGAGTTTCCCTTCTCCCAGCGTTTATTTTCTGCACTACCTGTTTTCTATAGCTGAAAAGTATTGCTTCATGTTTTCTCCAGGATTGGAGATAGTTAAGGCAGGAGACTAAATCCAACCTCTATTATTTCATCGTGGCTGAAATTATAACTTCCCATAAGTTTTTTAATTTTCAAAAAACATGTTTTATTTTAATAACATATATATAAGATAAAAGTTACCATTTTAACCATTTTTTTTTTTTTTTGAGACAGAGCCTCAAGCTGTCACCCTGGAGAGAGTGCCGTGGCATCACAGCTCACAGCAACCTCCAATTCCTGGGCTCAAGCAAGTCTCCTGTCTCCGCCTCCCAAGTAGCTGGGACTACAGTCGCCTGTCACAATGCCCGGCCATTTTTTTTTTCTTTTTGCAGCCATCATTGTTATTTGGCGGGCCCGGGCTGGATTCGAACCCACTACCTCAGGTGTATGTGGCTGACGCCTTAGCCCATTGAGCCACAGGCGCTGAGCCCATTTTAACCATTTTTAAGTGTACAGTTCAATGGTATAGATGGCATTCCTTTTGTCGTAGTTTTATGTGAAAAAATTGTTATTTTTCTTCTACCCACTAATAAGCACTTATTAAGTGTTAAATTGCTGAAGTAGATATTATGATTGCACTCATTTTACAGACAAGAACATGAACTTTAGGACATAACTTGCCTTTGGTGGTATTGTCAGGATCTCACCCTCCAGAGCCAGCCTGTGAACCACATTAAGAAAGAATCCCGACTCAGCACCTGTGGCTCAACAGGCTAAGGCACCAGCCACGTACACCTGAACTGGCTGGTTCACATCCAGCCCGGGCCCACCAAACAACAATGATGGCTGCAACCAAAAATGGCCTGGTGTTGTGGCGGGTGCCTGTAGTCCCAGCTATTTGGGAGGCGGAGGCAAGAGACTCGCTTGAACCCAGGAATTGGAGGTTGCTGTGAGCTGTGATGCCACAGCACTCTACCCAGGGTGACAGGATGAGGCTCTGTCTCAAAAAAAAAAAAAAAAAGGAAAGAATCCCATGCTCAGTGCCCGTAGCTCAGTGGGTAGGGCGCTGGCCACATAGCCACATACACTGAAGCAGGTGGGTTCAAGCCCGGCCCAGGCCTGCTAAACAACAGTGACAACTGCAATGAAAAAAATAGCCAGGCGTTGTGGTGGGCACCTCTAGTCCCAGCTACTTAGGAGGCTAAGGCAAGAGAATCACTTAAGCCCAAGATTTGAGGTTGCTGAGAGCTGTGATGTCACAGCACTCTACTGAGGGCCACATGGTCAGACTGTGTCAAGAAAGGAAGGAAGGAAGGAAGAAAGAAAGAAAGCTAAATCTTCCTGCCTACACTTGTCTGTAAGGGCTTCCACTGTGTGGCTATTTCTTTTTTGTTTGTTTGTTTTCTTGAGACAGAGTCTCACTTTGTGGCCCTGGATAGAGTGCTATAATGTCATAGCTCACAACAACCTCAAACTCTTGGACTCCAGTGATCCTCTTGCCTCAGCCACCCGACTGGGAATATATGCACCTGCCACAATGCCCGGATAGTTTTTAGAGATGGTGGTCTCACCCTTGCTTAGGATGGTCTCGAACTCATGAGCTCAGGCAGTCCACCTGCCTCAACCTCCTAGAATGCTAGGATTATAGGCATGAGCCATCACACCTGGCTGGGTGGCTATTTCTTGACCTGGAGCAAACATTCCAAAAATCAGCACCTCAGTCCATGGCTGCAGGAGCCTTTGGGGCCAGATACCACAGGAACGCTGGGCATGGAGTTAGACCAGTATCTGAGCGGTAGAGTTGCTGCCACCTGTGAGCCAGGAATGGACTGGACCAGGCCTAGTGTACAGATCCAGGGAGACGGAGTATGCTAGGGGGTCTGCGTGCATCTGGTACAAGTGGGACCCGGAGACCACAATTCACAGCCAGCCACTTGGAGGTAAATGTCAGCCTCATTTGCATCACTGGCTTATCTTAAATTACAATTACAAATCTTTGAAATCCCTTTTTAACTGCTTACCAGCTCTGAACAGGCACATTAGCAGCCATTGATCCAGCACATCAGGGACTCTCGGCTTCAAGGAGCTGATCCCTTTTTGTAGGTGAATGAAACAAGATTTGTCTGGCAGTTTCTTTGCAAAGACTGTGGGTCATTTACTCCCAGCCTTTCACAAGAAACCTCCAAAAGCACGTTCCTTTGTATGGTTTTAGCTTGTGTCAGATGTGCTTTGGGTTTCACAAGTCAGTTTTTATTGGTTATTTCTCATTAGTGATCTATCAAGCTGGAAGTATATTTCACATGCCCCTTTAACAGATGGAATTATCAAGGCCAAAGGATAGTCACTCGCTCAGCCTCTCCCATCAACTCAAGGCGTGCTCCTGAGCGGAGCTACTGTCCACCGTGTAAGGACAGTCTCACCCTGCAGGGATGGACAGTGCTTCTCTGTCTTTGCTTCCCTCCTTTATCTGGAACTAGGAACTCAATATGCACTTGAATAAACATAACCCATTGATTTATTTTCATATAGCTATAGTTTTCTGGCTTCTAAGCCATGTTAAAGGCTTTTGTGCAATGCTATGTAGGGAGCAGGCCAACTCTACCCCTCTGGTTTCAGGACAGATTCAGCATAAATCTCAGCCCCAAAGAGATCCTAGACAAGAAGAACAACCACCCAATAGCCCAGAGAGTAGAGTAAGAGATAGTCATTAGGTAAAATAATGATTCTTCAAAATGATCTGGGAAACTGACTTTTCTGGTGAACTGAGGATCATGAGGGTCTTGGTACTTTGGTGTGGTTTGGGGAGCTGGATCTGATTTTGTTTGTAGGGGATGATGGGGAATCTGAAGGGCTTTGGGGCATTGTGCTGAACAGCAGCTATTGGGATGGAGCAGGTGCAGCTAGCAAGCCTCACCTGGAGTCAGGAAAGGGAACTAACCAGGGGGCAGAGGTGTTCCCCAAATACTGGACACTCCCAGTCAGTCTGCAGAACAGCAACCTGCCAGGTCCCATGCTCAGAATGGCCCCCACTTGGTTTAAAATATTATTCTCTACTGTCAGCATCTTGAAATTAGCAATAATTTCTGTAAAAGGTCCTTAAGACTATATAGCCAGACTAAAGCAGGTCACTCGTTAACTCCCCCGCCATACGTCAAAGGTGTTTTCTGTAGCAACCATGGAATGAAACAAATAATAAATATGGCCAGAAGAGATATGTAGATGTTGAAAATGTTCTTTTCTTGAACTTTCTATTTATATGTAAAAGATGTTTTTAATAAAAAATTTTTGAAAACTATCACAAAACAAAAAAGGAAGAAAAATGTAATGTAATAGTTTATATATTTGCCTACCTTTGTGTATAATCTGACTGTCATAGTTGATTTGGACTCAGTAACAAAATACCATAGACGGGCTAGCTATAAATAACAGAAATTTATTTCTTGTGACCTGGAGACTGGGAAGTGCAAGATCAAGGCATTGGTAGATTCGATGTCTGGTAAAGGCCCTCTCCCTGGCTCACAGATGGTGCCTTCTCACTGTGTCCTCGCAAGGTGAAGGGACAAGGCATTTCTCAAGGGCCTTTTCAATAAGGGCACTTATCCCATTCATGAAGACTGCACCCTCATGACCTAATCACCTCCCAAAGGCTCCACCTTCTCTACCTCCTAATACCATCCCCTTGAGAATAAGGATTTCAAATATATGAATTTTAGGGAGACATGTTCAGACCATAGCACTGCTATAATAGTGACTTGTGAAAATAATTGTCCAGGAGCTAACAATATTCAGTAACATTTTATTTCCTTTACTAGTTTTAAATAATCAATCAATAATTTTAAAAGAAGAACAAATTTCAGCCTCAGAGATCATATTCAGATAACATTTCAGTAAAATATTTCAGACATGAACCAAAATTTATACGTTCAAAATAAAACTACTACAACTCACAGTTTGTACATTGCTTTCTTTTAAATTTGGACATTAAGTGGTCACACAGAATGAAGTGATTCAAGTTTTCTCTCTTTGTCATTGTAATCACCATACTGTCATTATTTATTTTAAGTCATTGTTTATTTCAAATTTCTGGTTAAACACAACCATGGTGAGTGGACATACAAACTGTGAACCAAGTAAATTTGAATGGTTTTTAAGCCACCATGAGCTTAATCTTGAAAAGAATCTAAGTTGCTGCCCCTCTGGTATCCCACATTGGGAATGACCCCATAACTGGGAATCCAAATTAATTCTCACGCAGAATGCAATTTATACTAAAGAATAACTAATAAAGATGCACTAATTTTAAGATTACATTTATTTTATTAAAACTTAATAGCAAGAGCAATTGGTTAGAAATTAGACCAAAAATATGTTTTTGAAGAGTATTTCTGACACATGATGCTAACAAAAAACAGACCAACTTTTGGAGGTTTCTTTCTTGTTTTTAAATTCTCCACAGAGAATGCACCCTCTGATTTCCTGCATCCAGACAGATGTACAACACTGCCAGGAGATGCCTTTTTTATTTTGCCATCAAAAGTCGGAAACCCTTAGAAAATTTAATGTTAATAATAGCCTGCTCTGGGAGGTTGAGATGGGTGGATTACTTCACAGATTCGAGACTAGCCTGAGCCAGAGTGAGACCTCATCTCTAAAAAAATAGCTGGGTGTTGTTGTGGGTGCCTATAGTCCCAGGTACTTAAGAGGCTGAGGCAAGAGAATCAGGTGAGCCCAAGAGCTTGAGGTTGCATGATGCCACAGCACTCTACCAAAGGTGACAAAGTGAGACTCTGTCTCAAAAAAAAAGAAAAAGAAAAAGAAAGTCTATATTTCTAAGAATTTGGAGTAGCTTGTGGAAATACTATCTTTGGGCAAGATAATGTGGAAAATGCTGAAAGTGCATGTCCTTTGACCAAGGCATTTTGCTTCAAAGATTTTAACTTAAATAGATCATCACGGGTGCATTCAAAGATTTAGAAGTAAAGATATTCATCATAGTATTGCTTATGGGAATGACAACTGGAGATAAATTGGTTAAAAAAATTATGGCACATCCATGCATTAGAATACGTAGCAGCCATGTAAACCAATGTTGTTTAAGAAGATTTAGTGTTGGGTGGTGCCTGTGGCTCAGTGAGTAGGGTGCTGGCCCCATATACCCAGGGTGGTGAGTTCGAACCCAGCCCTGGCCAAACTGCAATAACAACAACAACAAAAAAAGAATATTTAGTGTTATGAAAAAATTTCCATGATATATTCTTAAGTGAAATGATCAGGTTATAAAACACAATGTATCATATGCCCTCCCCCCTTAAAAAATATGCATATTACTCACTTTGCCAGGCCAGGGTGGGAGAGTCACTTCAGCTCAGGAGTTTAAGACCACTCTGAGCAAGAACAAGACCCCGTCTCTACTAAAAATAGAAAAATTAGCCCGGTGTAGTCCCAGATACTCAGGAGGCTGAAGCAGCAGGATTGCTTGAACCCAGGAGTGTGAGGTTGCTGTGAGCTAGGCTGATGCCAGGGCACTCTAGCTTGAGGCAACAGAGTGAGACTGTCTCAAAAGAAAAAAATGCACATTATTAATACATGCTCCCAGCTGGAGCATAAAATAATTTTACTTTTTTTTTTTTTCTTTTTTTGCCAGGACTGGGTTTGAACCCGCCACTTCTGGTATATGGGGCCGGCGCCCTACTCCTTTGAGCCACAGGCGCTGCTCTTAATTTTACATTTTTTGATTCCAAATTATAATGATTCCAAATTTCCTACCCCAAAGATCACAGAAAATTCATTCTTCTTCCAGTTCCCAAATAAGGGTCATTCTGGGGGGCACTGGGAAATGCTTAGCAGTCTCACACCCCCCACCCGCTGCTGTCACTTCCTCCAGCCATCCTTGCGTGGCTGCAGTTAAGTGCCAAAACCCTGCGGGTCACCTTCGGCCACCTTGGGGAGTGGCTCTCTTTCCTAGGCCACTTGCTCCTCAGCTGCCCTAAAGCAAATGTTTGCTGAACAATTGAGGGGATAACTCAGAATTAAGTGGAGTGAATGCCTTTGCATTTAAGGATTCTACATCCCTTTAGCCCAAAGCCACCCTCACTCAGTCAGGGTCTATGTTTGGAGCCAGCCTGGGAAGCCCCCCAGGGCAGCGACCAGGCCAACTCTCCTCTAGACCCAATGAAGTAAGGCAGCCCTTTCGTGCTCCTAGAAGTGCCCTTCACACCACCCAGGGTGAGTGACAGCGAGAAAACCTTTTTCCTTCAGAGGAAACACTCCCCACCCATCCACCCATAGATAGATACCCTAGCACCACTACCACATGCATATGGGCACCCAGGGTTTGGTCTGACCTTTCCGACCTAGCATAACAAAAACAGCAGTTGTTAACCCAAGTCTCAACCCCAGTTGTAAATAACTAAATAACACGACATGCAGAACACCACCAGTCCAACTCAGATTTTTGTTCAGATAAAATTTACTTCTCCAACTCATGAAGAGCATGGTCATGCTAAAAAACAGCCCTGTTTCCATTACTAACCATCTCAGACCAGACAGCTGTGGTCATATTGATGGTGACCTTTTCCTCTCCGTATAGTAGATATGGACTTTACATTTGGGTGATTGAAAGAGCCCAGGTTGAGACAATGCAAGTCTTCCCCAAGGGAGAAATGACGTCTCTACCTCCAGAAACTAAATATCATCAACACATTTTAAACATTGTTACTCCAGTTACAAACTTCCACCTGGAAAGGACCATCCTCAGCAATTGCTTTTCCACCGGGCATGTGTGTGTGTGCGTTTATGGGCGTGTGTTTTATGTATGCTTTAAAAACTGTTAGCATGTACACAAAAGCATAGTGCTGGCTAAATCAAGCCGATGAGATCATGGGCAATGTTAATTTCCTTCCATTTGCTTTCTGGGGTTTCTATTTGATGGATTTTCAGATGGGTTTAAAGGTGGAACAAAGCACATACGCAAAATTGAGTTTTAGTGTTTCGTGTTGTTTTTAAGCCCCTAATATTTTGCTTTCTCTTCCCTTGATCTTTTTCCTAAAAACAAAACCAAAATTGTCTGATGAATTACAGATTTCAGTTAATTGTGCTTTATTATGTATTATATGTGTTACAAGTTTTATAGACAATTTCCATAAGCTGGCCTGATGCAAATTGGTAGATGGGACCTGCCTAATCACAGAGAAGAGCCTGATTAAAAGAACAGGATTAAAAAGCCAAAGTATTCATTTTAAATGGCGTGATTTGGAATCAGAAAAGATTGTTTAAAAAAATTCATTTTTTAGCAAGTAGTGAGTTGAAATTAGTGATATTTATTTAAAACTACACTAGAGTTTTGAAACCCTGGGGGCACCTTGATTAACTTGTCTGTAGTTTACTTTTTGGAGTCAAATCTGATTTTTAAAAAAAATATTAACTTCGATTTTAAAACTCGAAAGCAATTGTTTTTCTGTGTGCTTGAGCAGTTTCCCATCTGTCAGGTGGCAAATGGGCTGGTGCTTTTTTAAACATTTTTTTAATTTCAAATTACCAAAGTAATGCATATTCATTGATGAAAATATGATAAATACAGAAGAGCCCAAAGAAAAACATTCATCTATAATCTTACCCTGCTGTTCATGAGAAAACTGCTCATTTGGGATATGTACCTCCAGTGTAGTACACACACACAAACACACTCATATGTGTACACAGGAAGACGTACAGACATGTAAATGCACCTACCAAGATACATTCACATGTATGTAATAACGGCATTGCAGCAGGGCCCACTACTTTGTAATCTGTATGTTGTTACTTTGTGATACATGTCTTAAACATATACATAGTACCTGTAGATATTCTAATGTAATATCTTTTTAATGGCTCCATTGTGTTCCATCATGTTGTTGGATACTTAAATTATTTTTAATTCTTTGCTATAATAATGAATGCTTCAGTGTATATATTTATTATATAGTCCCTCTTTCCTTAAAATAATTTCCTTAGGTAAGGCCAGGTGCCGTAGCTCATGCCCTTAATCCCAGCACTCTGGGCGAAGGAGGCCAGTGAATTGCCCTAGCTCAGGATTTTGAGAGTGAGACCCTGTCTCTACCAACAATAGCAAAATTAGCCTGGCCTTCTGGTGGGTTCCTATAGTCCCAGCTACTCAGGAGGCTGAGGCAGGAGGATTGCTCTAACCCAGATGTCTGAGGTTGTGCTGAGCTACGATGATGCCACAGCACTCTACCCAGGGTGACAGAGTGAGACTCAGTCTAATAATAATAATAATAATAATAATAATTTTCTTTCTTTCTTTTTTTTTTTAAGAGACAGAGTCTCACTTTGTTGCCCTCAGTAGAGTGCTGTAGCATCACATCTCATAGCAACTTCCAGCTCTTAGGTTTAGGCGATTCTCTTGCCTCAGCCTCCCTAGTAGCTGGGATTACAGGCGCCTGCCACAACGCCTAGCTATTTTTGTTGTTGTTGCAGTTGGCCTGGGCCAGGTTTGAACCCGCCACCCTTGGTATATGGGGCCAGTGCCCTACTGACTGAGCCACAGGCGCCACCTAATAATAATTTTCTTAAGTAGAATTGCTAAAACAAAGAAAACATGTATTTCCAAAGTTATTGATACGTATTTGACAGCTGTCCTGCCAGAAAATTTGTACTAATGTACACTTCTTAAAGCCAAATGTAAGAGCACTGGTTTCTCATCCCCTTCTCCCATAATATTGGGTATGCTAATATTTTTGAAATGTCTTTGGCTGATAGGCTAAAATGTTAATATGTGATTCTGAGTCAATAGCACTAGAAAGGAAATAACTACCCTATCAGAGTACTGGGTAGTATCATGTGGCAGCCTCCCAGCCTGAGGCTAATGCGTCTCCCTACCCTATATCTCACTGTACTACATATTTCGGCATGAGAGTAGAATGCTGGGCAAAACAGCAAAAAAGGATGAATAACAAAGATACACACACACATATATCCTGGTTTTGTTAAAATATGTATGTTTTATGTATACACACTTGTATACACCTGCCCTACTAAAGATATCAAAATTATAAACCAAAATATTAACATTGGTTATCTCTAGGATGGAGGATTACAGATTTTTAAAAAAATTTTTCTTCCTTTTACGTTCCAGTGTCTTCACATTTTTTATAGTGACCATCAGTTTTGAAAATATATGCAGTCGAACAATAAATGTGATTTTTTTTCTAAGCAAATAAGATTCAGACAGGTGTTCTAGGCAATAGCTTTGAACTTAGCACTGCTATTGTTTATCTTTTCCCTTCCTTTTGGGGTGTCAGTCGTCAGAAGACGCAAGTACTGGGACTGGACTGCAATTAACCATCTGAAACAAATCTCTGGGCCCTAGTTTCCTCGTTTTAAAATAAGAAATTAGGGATGGTATTAGGTTTCCACTCAAGCAAGTGCCAATTCTGCCACAGTGGGGCACTGTATTGGGAAAATTTGGAAGCTTAGTCCAAAATTGAAGCTGGTATATTAGAAAGACTTCTATGATTGACTAATTATAGCCTGTTGTTACATGATAATACTCTTTATATGAAGTATCACAGGGCTACATAGACCCCAATCCCTTCTCCACTTACCATCCATGTGAACTTGGGCAAATTAATTGATTTCTTTGCTTCAAGTTCCTCATCTATTAACTGGGAATACTACTCCTTCTTACTTCCTGGAGTGTTGTAAAGATTAAAAGAGCTAATATGTACTTGATAATTATTTGTTTAATAATTTGTTAAATACGTCTTTGTCTCCCTCTAGACCAAATATGTATGCCATCATGCCTCTTTGTGTCTCTAGTAGCTGAACTGTGCCTGAATTTTCGGCTGTGAACATTTTCCTCAGCCTTCCTCTTCTAGGAGAAAGATATAAGTAATAAAAATGCACATGGGTGAGATCTGGAAATCAAAGGAAATTCTCCACAGACCACTGAGGTCAGTCAAACTTCATCTAATCTACTCTATCTTCTCAGGCAACTGTTAATGTGTAGAGTATAGGATTTGGAGCCAATGCAAGAGTCTCACCCAGCAACACAAACTCCAGAACAGAGCTTTCAGGGCTTTGGGGGTGGGGGGCCAGGAAGAAGAGAAGACAAGAATCAAGAGTTCTAATCTTGGCCTCTCCATGAGCTGGGGAACCTTGTTGTTGCTGTTGTTGTTGTTGTTGTTGTTGTTGTTGTTGTTGTTCTTCTTCTTCTTCTTCTTCTTCTTCTTCTTCTTCTTCTTCTTCTTCTTCCTCTTCCTCCTCCTCCTCTTCTTCTTCTCCTCTTCCTTCCTCTTCCTCCTCCTCTTCTTGTTCTTCTTCTTCTCCTCCTCTTCCTCCTCCTCCTCCTTCCTCCTTCCTCTTCCTCCTTCTTTTCTTCCTCTTCCCCTTCCTGTCCTCCTCCTCCTTCCCCTTCCTTTTATCTTTCTCCTCCTCCTCTTCTTCTTCCTCTTCTTCTTTCCTCCTCCTCCTCCTTTTATTCTTCCCCTTCCTTTTCTTTCCGCCTCCTTCTTCAACAGTTTTGTGTTTTCTTAAAAAGTTGAAGATAAAATTACCACTCTTCGGTATATATCCAAAAGAATTTAACCGGTACTTAAACAAATACATATATAAACTTAAAAAACAAGCTGCATGAAAGAAGCCAGACACAAGCAATCATAAATTATGTGGTTCCAATTACATAAAATGTCCAGAATAGATAAATCCATAGAGACAGAAACTGGACTGGTGGTTGCCAAGGACTGAGGGCAGAAGGGACAGAGAGTAACCGCTTAATGGGGTAGTTTTCTTTTGGGGTGCTGGAAATGTTTTAGAACTATGTAGACATGGTGGTTGTACACTATCATGAGTGTCCTAAAAGCCAATAAATTGTTCACTTTTAAATGGTCCATTTTATTTATGTAAATTTCACTTAAATAAAAAGTACAAATTTAAAAGGTAGAGTATTGGGTAGGGAGAAAATAGATAATATACAACTGGATAATATACAATCTGGATAGTGGATTTCAGAAACTGCTTTCTTTTCACCATGGATCTTCTCTCCTGGGACACTGATGAGCCCCCATCCTTCTGCTTGGGCCCATATTCTGGATCAGGGTGGCTAAGGACTTAACTGGCCAGACTCCAGGGTGCAGGGAGTGGACCCTTAAAGCTGGAACAGGAGAAAGGTAGCAGTGCCCCTGGACTGGTGGCAAACTAACCTCAGGTGTGATGCCACTGTTCTTTTGCCCTGTGGGATTTTCTAACCACTGTCTCAGCATTTCAGACTCTGCCTCAGGAGGTATTTAGTGTCATAGCTTTGTTATTTTCCTTTGGTTCAGCCCTAAGTAAAGAGCATGCTTCCCTTCCTCACTAGTTCACAAGTTCAGACTTATTTCTAGGTGTGCATGTAACTAAGAAGATAAAATAATAAAAACATAATTAAGTTAAAATGTAACAGATATGTTTACTTTTATATTTTATGCAATATAAATGTATTATATTTTATGGCAAATAAAATATGATAAAAAACAAGACTACATATTGTTGCCTTCTGACAAAACAATGTGTATTCATCAGTGTCATTCACCCTGCATGTGGAGTCATTCCAAGGATGGTGGGGAGTAAAGGGTGTCCCTCCCTGTCACCTGCTAACTGAGAATTGGTGGAACCGTTTCTAATCCCTAGGCCAGTGGGCTCAACCGGAGCCACTGCATGTAGGAATCACCTGGGGAAGTTTAAAAAATACTAATGACCAGGTGGTTCGAATGCACAGTCCAGGCTGTGAGCCCTGGTCTTGAGCACCTCAGTGACTCAAGCTCAGCCTTAGGCAGAGATTTGTCATCATAGAAGGTAAATGAAGGAAAGGGAGCCCAAGGGGCCCTTGGGAGCCCATGGAGGGGCTGTGGATTAGATGGATCCAATGGATTCATTGGCAAATTAATTGCATGAATTCTTAGAGCTCTTCTGCGAAAAGGCCTTGTCTCATGACTGAGAAGTGGCAGGCGGGCAGGTGGTTGCCACATCACTCTGCTCACAGGGTCGTCTGTGGATAATGAAAAAGCGTAGCAAGAAATGGAAATAGTTGTTCTGTTAAAAGGCTGAACATGCAAGGGGAGTTTTAAAATTTGGAAGTGTTTTAAGCTGATTCTAATAAATTATAATGTAATTGCCCATTGCTGCCTTTTTTTAGAGACTCTGAAAATGTGATTCTGTGCTGTCATCCACACCGGCTGTCCTCAGCTGGCTTCTTCTCTAAAACTGCTGCCATGGATGACCCCTGGGAAGGGACAAAGGGCACACATGTCACAAGGAGAGGGCTCTGGGCTGTGGCTTTTCTGCTTTGGTCCTTAAGGAGAGTTGAGTATAAGGAGAAAGTGGGGAAGTTTGACTCTGCAGGTGGGACTTCATTGGAGGTATGAATAATGGGAGGCTTGTGGGTTACAGATTGTCTGAACTGTATAGGAGAAGTCAGGACAAAGCATGTGACATGCCTGGCTGTCCTGTCCTCCAAAAAAGTGGGGGAGGAGATGGGGACATGGTCTGGGGTAGATGACACCTGAGGCTTCGGCCAGTTCAGATATTCTGGGAACTGATAATGTTTGAAAAGCAGGTCACTATAACGGCTGCTGGAAGAGAAAAGAAAGGAGACCTCTACTGAGAGAATAGTGTTCAGGAGGGTTTGGAGAAGGAACAGAGGGGCTCAGGGGGAACTTGGGGGAACAGAGGCCTCAAGACAGAAGTGAGCCTGGGGACCTGAGCAGCTCTGCCTATCACCTCGAGGCTGCCACTGGGGCTCTGAGGCAGAATATGGTGCCAGTTGCGGCATCCTCTTCCCAGCTCCACAGGACTGTTACCATGGTGATGGTCAGGCTGTGTGATGTGTGACTTTGTGCTGTGACCACCTCCTTCTTTGTTCTCATCCAAACTAGAGGTACTACCTCTGGGGCTCTAAGAAAGGGCCCAAGTAGGGAATTTCTGTGCTTGTTTGACTCACCTCAGGAGCAAATCTCTTTCTCCCCTACCATCGCTTCTACCCTGCAAGGGATCCAGTTTCCTGGTTATAACTTCTGAGGCACTTGGATCCTATTTCTTAAGGGAGACAGACACCAAAACCTTTGAAATATAAGATCCACTAAACGAGCACAGAATAAAGTTTGGTCTGTCCCTTTGTTCCGCCTCTGAGAGTCGTAGCGAGAGATGCTTTATGGGAAGAACACAGTGGTTGCCTTCCATGAAGTCAATTTCTAAAGGTTAGGGATGTGAGCCTCTGCGACTTGCCCCGTAATAACTCATTCTGGCTCCATCATTCATGTGAGCGCCTCTAAGCCCTTCTGGAACTTATTTATTCTTTCAGCCTTTATTGGATTCCAGAGGACAGAGGCAGCCCCTGAGACTTGTGGTTGAGTTATGCCCTCATCCATCAGCTGTGGACTCCAATGGCGAAGTTATGTTCTCTGTAGAAAATTCTCTGCTGGGCTTCTTTCCTTGGCTCCGCCACCAAAAAGCTATGACCCTGAGCAAAGTCCTTCAATCTCTCTGAGTCTAGGTTTCCTAGTCTAGAAAACAGAAGCAGGAGCATCTGGCAACCCCTCCTTCACGGGGTGGTTGCATTCTGGAGGCAGGGATTGGACCCTATTCATCACTGCACCCCCAGGACCCAACATGGCGCCTGGCACAGCACAGTAATGCAGCAAATGACTGTCAAGTAGAACAGATGAAAGGAGACAACACTAGTGGTGGCACTTCAGTGGGAACGCTTGGTGGCAAAGGAGAGAAACCAACTCAAACTAACTCGAGCAGACACAAGGAGTTCCCAGCTCCCGTGACTGAGTGGCTTTCCACTGTGGCTAGATTCCAAGGACTCTAGGAAACCACAAAGGCACAACATAATTTTACTCGTTTGGGGCTTGCGCCTCTGCAGAGATGGATGGGAGCTATATTTCCGTATAAAGACACCTGGGTTTTTTAATCCTGCCCTGCCTTTCCAAATTAATTGACCTTTTTTCTAAGCCCTAGATTTCAACATTCTAAGAATATTTGCTTTGCACAGGGGGTGCTGTGTTCTGAATATTTGTGTCCCCCAAAATTCATGTGTCAAAATCTTAACCCCCAAGGGGATGGTATTAGAAGGTGGGGCCTCTGGGAAGAGATTAAGTTGTGAGGACAGGACCCTCATGAATGGGATTAGTCCCCTTATTAAACAGGCCCATGGGAGCACATTTGCTCTTTGTGTTACATGAGGACACAGCCAGAAGGGCCCTCTGTGAACCAGGAAACGGGTCCCCAGCAGATGCCAAATCTGTTGGTGCATTAATCTTGGATTCCCAACCTTCAGAACCATGAGAATAAATTTCTGAAGTTACCCAATCTCTGGTATTTTGTTGTAGCAGCCTAGGTAAAGTAAAACAGGATGATTGAAAAGCTCAAAAGAGGTAAAAATATGAAAAATCACTACCTGTCTATAATTACTACCAGGGTGGGTGGCATGGATATTATTTAGTATTAAAAAAGTGCGAAAGCCCAATTTGCTTTTTAGGAATCCATTCTAAAGTGAGGAAGTCTATTTCTACACTAACCTAGATCTGCTATTTATTGAGTTCTTGACATGGATTATTTCATGTGCTCCTTCCCTAACTAACGTGATAGGTCCATTTTGCAGAGGAGGAAACTTTATGAAGTAAGCGACTTCACTGAGGAACACAGAGAGTGGGCATTGAAGCCAGGAGAACTAAAATGCAGGTGTGACCGCGGAGCCTGCCCGTCACACCTGGGATGCTGCCCCTGCCCTGGAGGTTCTCCTTGCCTGTCGTGGCATGGATGTTCTGAATGGGGCTCAGAGATTGTAGTCACACCGCCCCATCTTACTGAGTATCAGCAGAGCCAGGACTTTGTCCCAGCTTTCTGATTTTTGTTCTACATTAGCCAGAGCTCCTCAGCGGAAACCACAGCAATAGAAGCCAAAGGAATGCATAAAGGAGGGCCACGGAATTGTTGCAGAGGCCACGGAACGCAGCTGGACAGACAAAGGGCAGTGCCCCGGTTGTGCTGCTGAACTGGCCTCAGGGCACCCCCTCCACTACTGCTGGGCACCAGATACAGCAGCTGGCATGGCCAACACCACCAGCACTGCCATGCCATCCCCAGCCCTAAGCTACTGTCACGCTTTTCCCCTGGAATTCTACCTGTTCTCGCTTCCTTACGTTGCTCACCCTGGACTCACAGTCTGGTTGGATGCACATGAGGGGCGGAGCCTATGTCATGGGTCCATGTCCTAGCTGCAAGGGAGGCTGGGAAACCAAGTGTCCGGCAAGTGGGATGCAATACTACCTCCCACCAATACTCCAAAATGTGCTGTTTCTCAAAGCCCGAAAGGGAAATCAATGGCCAAAATGAATGTTCTTGAAATGCTGAATGAGAGTAAATGAGGAAATATTAGTTCACTCCCCTATGCCCAGCCAAGGAGCAAAGAAGCAAATGCCCTGGGTCCCTCACCTGCTTCTGTGGCTTTTCTCATGGGTGCTCCACTGAATTTCCTGAAGACTGTTGTTCCTAGCTCAGCTCCTCTGGGAAGTGAATCCTCAGACGCTATGGTGGGTCTGACTCATGGGCATATGGCACTGTGTCATTTTGTTGTAACATAAATAAAAATATTTTACGTGCAAACTTAAGGGAGGGAAACTTCGAGAGCCCCCACACTCTATCAGCTGCGTCAAACTGTGAAGGGAAGAATGTGTTTGGTGTCCAGACTGCCTCCGTGGGAAGTTCACCAGGCAGGCTGCCTTTCCTCGTGCCCTCGGCCCACTCCAGCCCTGCCCCAGGCAATGTGGCTCAGCTTAGAAAGGAAAAGGCGTGAGGCTCCCAGATTTCCTGCACAGAATTCAGAATTGAGGGGCAAACCTTCCAGGAATCTGTAAGGCTAGAGAACACCCGAGAAGGAGGAAACCCCAGCCCTGGGTTGGTTAAGGGGCCCCTCTCCCGTGGTCAGGTGCTCTTTGGATTCTGCCATGGCTCAGGCCCTGGTTGACATGATGGCATCGAGAATTTTCTTCTCCTTTCAATATTTTAGATAGTTTTATGTGTGTGGCATTTACATGTCAGAGGCCTCCTCCATCTGACATCTCATTTGCTGCTGCCACAGTCAGCGGGCAGCATGAGCCCCCCATCCCGTGAATGTGTGAATGCAGCTGAGGGGTGACCTGACTGCCCATCACATGGCTGGTTGGCATTAAAAAGACTGAGACCCAGGTTGCCCGACCCCCCAGCCAGAGTTACTCTAGACCAGTGATTTTCAACCACTGTGCTGTGAGAGGATCTTAGGTGCTCCATGAAAAATTTTTAAAGATCATTAATTAAATTATTTTCAAAAGAAGTTCAAAGAATCTTCTTTTCTTTACTCTTTTTTGGATCAACGTAATTTAAGTGTTTGCCACGGAAGTATAACTACAGGTTCAAGTGTCCCGTAAGAAAAAAAGAGATTGAAAAACACTGTTCTCGACCAAAAACTTCCTAAGGCTCCCTCTCTTTTTGCAGCTGAGAAAGCGGTGGTCCACATCGGCAAAATGACTTACCAATGTTCACACAGGTAGTTAGTGACTGAATAGAGGCCAGAACTGGCACAGGGCGGGGGGGGGGGGGTCAGGAAAATCTGGGTTCAAATTCTGCCTTTGCTTCCTTCCCAGCCAGTCCACCCCAGAGAAAGGTAACGATCCATTGAATGGCACTGCTTTAATAATCAAGTAAAACCACAAGAATAAACTCCATTGCATGTGACACATGGCACCTCCTCTCCCCATCCATTCTCGACCCCTAGTCTGGGCTCCTGCTGCTGACCTGGACAACTGCCTCAATAGCAGAGACGCCACAGTCTCCTGCTTTGCAGGGGCCTGTCAGTCAATCCTCTTATTAAACACAAGGACTCTGATTAAGTTCTAGCCTGTAATCCTAAAAATGTCATATTGTGGGGAACGAATGGTTTTGCCCAGTCGCAGCCCACGAACCCATCCTCAAAACAGCCAGATAACTGAGATTTTCCTCCCATGTCTTGTGCACCAAGATTTCATAAGCAGTGATTGCCATCCTTATTTTTTTTCCAGCTTCTCATTTGGGGGATTATTTATGCAAACGTCCTGCAAATATGTGTCCCCTGTATTGCCAGGGTGGCAACTTGGGTGACTGTCCCTCCTCCCTCTCTCCTGCCCTCGATTTGGGCTCTGTGATATCTCATTATGTTTTAAAGAGTTATCTGCAAGGCAGGGCACCACGGATGCAATTAAATCTGCTTCTGTAGCAACATGGCTCTTAAGCAAAATATATTGATCGCCAAAGCTTTGGATCCACTTTAATCAAGTAATCTAAACAGGGCTTAAGCTTCAAAAGCAGAGTGATGTGCCCGGCTTCAAAGCGCTTACTTACACTGAATTAATTTATCCGGGATGTACTAATGCTCCCCGCAACCCTGTGGATTATAATGTTAGAGGTTGCAATCAGGGCTCTGATAATATCCACAAAGCCTGGCCTCTATTGACAGTCATGTAAAAAAAGGCACAAAGGGGAGGGGGGAACAAAGGGATTGGGGTGGATAGAGCAGGACTGAAATGGCCCTGTCCACACAGGGCTCTGATGGGCAGCTGGAGGCCTCAGCTCTGTCCTGGGGCTCCCAGAACTAATTTAGGGGTGGGATTGGGAGGCAGCAGGGTCTGCTTGCAGAGGCGTCACATTAATAGGGGGAATTGCTTTAGGAAGCTCCAGCTGTGACTCTGAGGTGGACACCAGAGGGACAGGGCCTGCCTGTCACAGACAGGATGGGAAATTGGACATCTGTTTGGGAGGCTGAGTGGCCGGTCACTGTTCTACTGGTAGCTACCTCCTCCCCATTCAGGCAACTGCTTCTCCTTGACCTTCATCCCTGAGTGGGGCCCCTGCCCACATCCCAACTTGTTATTTATTCATTCAACAATTTATCGAGAACTCTGTACATGTCAGATGTTAATCTAGGTTCTGGGGATGCAGCAGTGAAGATGATAGACCAAAGTCCTTGGCCTCATGGGATTTATTTTCCACTCAATGCGGGGTGAAGGGAGACTGGCACTCTGTCCATTTTATCGATTTGTTTAGTTACAGTCTGATGGTGACATATGCTCTAGAGTTGGGGCCCCCCACCCCTCAGTCCGTGGCCTCCAGGAGCCCGACTACACAGCATTAGCACTTGAGCTCCACCTCCAGTCCCCACCTCCCCGTTCCCACCACCCACCCCTATCTCCCACGAAACCGGTCCCTGGTGCCAGAAAGGTTGGGGACCACTGCTCTGGAAGCAAGAAGGCAGAAGGCAGGGGTCAGGAATATGTGAGTGTGCACAGAGTGTGGTCAGCGAATTCAATTTTAAATCCACGAGCCCTCAGGGGAACGGGACATTTGAGCAAAGACCTGAAGGCCATGTGGGAAAGGGCCACACAGACTTCTGAGGGAAGAGCAAGGGCAGAAGCCCTGTGGCCGAGCCTGCCTGGAATGTTGGAGGAAAAACAGGATAAGTGGTTCGGGCCAATGATGTGACGCACAAGGCCAGGACCGAGTGGCAGGCAGCTCTCTTGTCACTGCAGGGAGCCTGAGTTTAGAGTCAAATAGAGGACAAGGCAGCCCAGAGATGGGTGATGTGGTTGGAGCCCCTGAATCCTACTGAACCTAAAAACTTCACGACCCTCAGCATTTTCGGTTTATGTAATAGGAGCCAATAAATGTTCCTTTTTGCATTGTTTTTTAATCTTGCAGTCATAAAAGTCCCACCTGTTGGCTGGGTGCGGTGGCTCATGCCTGTAAGCCCAGGCAGGTGGGAGGCCGAGGCAAGTGATTGCCTGAGCTCAGGAGTTCGAGACCAGCCTGAGCAAGAGCAAGCCCCTGTCTCTATTAAAAATAGAAAAACTAGCCAGGCATTGTGGTGGGCACCTGTCCTAGCTACTTGGGAGGCGGAGGCAAGAGCATCACTTAAACCCAGGAATTTGAAGTTGCTGTGAGCTATGATGCCACAGCACTCTAGCCTGGGTGACAGAGTAAGACTCTGTCTCAGAAAAAAAAAAAAAAGAAAGAAAGAGTCCCACCTCTTAACACGGACTTCAGAGGTAGGACGCATAACCCAAGTATCCGTTTTCTCTCTGTGTCATGCTGAAAGCCCAGTCTGATCCTCCTCTCCCTTAGAAGTGGGGAGGGCTCCCCTTCCCCTCTGCCTCCAAAATGCACCTGTGTCAGCAGAGATGGAGGTCGGCTGGACTCTGAACTGCTTCCAAATTCTACTTTGCCCTCCCCCTCTCCCTTCCCCCTCTAATTGTTGGAATCTGTTGACCACTTCCTACCTGAAGTAGAAGAGGCAGCTCATGTGTATGTAGGACTAAGACCTGCCAAATTTTACATAAGTTGAATTTTTACCTGTCATTGTACTTTTACAATTCTTGCACCTCTGGGAGGTGGCATTGGCAGCTCTGACACGTATGTCATAGCCGTGGTGGTAAATAGGCCAGCATCCCCATTCTTATGGTTGGAGCCCAGGCCCTGCAGGCTGCTGACGTTTCTAGATGTGACTCTTTGGAATCTCTGTCTCTTGTGCCCTAGATGTCAGCAGAGGCCTCTTGCCCTTTGAGATTCAAACTGAGTTGATTCCAGGGGTGCTCCAGGGGCCGCCACAGCAGCCCTGTTTCCTGCAGTCTCTGTGGAGATACATGGGTGTGGGGGCGTACATTTCGCTCACTTCACGCCCCTCTGAATTACTGCAGTTTCTCTTTCTCTCCCTGTTCCTGGATGTCACCTAGGCGTGCCAAGCCCTCCTGCCCAACTCGAGGTGTTTGTATGTATGCTTTGCTGAGGGGTTATGGAATCCGTGGGAACGCACCACGAAGCTGAACATCGCCCATCCCTCTGCTGGCGTTTACCTGACCATTTCCAACAAGAAGATACTTTGTGCCCTTTCTCCCCCTCGCCTTGTCACTAAGCCCCCACTCTCTACAGGTCCCCTTCCTTTCCCGCCTTTTTTTCTCCCCTTTCCCTCTTGATTCCCAGTCACTACTGCAAGAGGAAAATGTGAGTTCTCCAGCCCCGCTCAGCTCCCGGCTTCTCTGGAGGCTCGTTAACACGTTTCTCATTGGTGGAATGTTCTCTGCGAGCCCCGAGTCCTTCGTTTGAGCAGCGCAGAGGAGCTTACTTGGATTTGCACTTCGGCCTTTCCCTTCTCCCAGCCACACCAACCTCTTCCGGCGGAGGTGTCGATTAGTGAGACATTCACTAATGTTACGAATGTTTCCATCACTCGTTAGAGGCCCAGGAAGTTGCTACACCCACTTTGACTTGGAGAACTAAACTCTTTCTCTTTGTAACATCCACTCTCCTGTTGACAAAATGGATGGAAGGAGAAATAATTTGCCTGACCTAGCATAGCTGGTATCCAGCAGAAAGAGAATTTGAATACAGGTGTGGGGATGGAAAATGGGCCATTTCCACTATAGCATCAGGAATTCAATAAAAATTGCATCTCTGTGTCTACCTAGATTCATCTGCACATATTGACTGCACTGTTTTTTTTTTATTATTAAATCATAGCTGCGTACATTAGTGCAATCAAGGGGTACAATGTGCTAGTTTCATATACAATCTGAAGTGTTTTCATCAAACTCTTTAACATAACCTTCATGGCATTTTCTTACTTATTGTATGAAGACATTTGTATTCTGCATTTAGTAAGTTTCGCCTGTACCCTTCTAAGATGCACCATAGGTGTGGCCCCACCAATTACCCTCCCTCCACTCCAACCTCCCCCCTCCCCTCCCTTCCCATATTCTTGTGCTATAGTTGGGTTATAGCCTTCATATGAAACCCTTAAATTAGCTTCATAGTAGGGCTTAGTACATTGGATACTTTTTCTTCCATTCTTGAGATACTTTGCTAAGAAGAATATGTTCCAGCTCCATCCATGTAAACATGAAAGAGGTAACGTCTCCATCTTTCTTTAAGGCTGCATAGTATTCCATGGTATACATGTACC
>CAUYON010102006.1:0-13223 GCA_963573935.1 Arctocebus calabarensis | reverse complement strand
CTTTATATAGTGATCAAGAAAATGCCATGAAGGCTATCTGTAACAGTACGATGAAAACATTTCTGAATGTATATGAATCATGCCCTATGATTGCACCAAT
Source organism: Arctocebus calabarensis (assembly GCA_963573935.1). Lineage (NCBI taxonomy): Eukaryota > Metazoa > Chordata > Mammalia > Primates > Lorisidae > Arctocebus > Arctocebus calabarensis. The sequence continues at coordinate 13,123 of CAUYON010102006.1, read as the reverse complement.
GTACAGAATTATGATTCAATAAAATTATTTAAAAAAAAAAATAGCCGGGCGTTGTGGCGGGTGCCTGTAGTCCCAGCTACTCGGGAGGCTGAGGCAAGAGAATCGCCTAAGCCCAAGAGCTGGAGGTTGCTGTGAGCCGTGACTGTACAGCACTCTACTGAGGGTGACAAAGTGAGACTCTGTCTCTACAAAAAAAAAAAAAATTATGCATACTAAGGTGAAACTTCTGTTAAGCTTATTACACCAACAGAAAGATCAATCTGCATAGTTTCTATTACGAAAAAAATGACTTAACTTTTTCAATCGTGAAAACATCCACTTGTGTTGTCTTGTTTCCTTTACTTCTCTTCCACTAGACATAATGACGGTACTCCTGATTCATCACATTTTTTAATTGGTCTCCTTGGTGACAACTTCCATATGTTTATTATTCATTTAGTGAAACTTCCCTCTAAATTTGCTATGATACCCGAATACTAATTTTTCTTCTTTCCTATCTTTAAATTTATATTATCTCCTTGTCAAAGACATAGCTACTACAAAGAATATGCTTTCATCATTTTTAGAAACTTCTTTATTTGTTCATACTTCTTGCAGAATCATTAAAGATCTCTCAAATAAAAAAAATAAATAAAGATCTCTCAAATAATAAGTACAAGAACAACACCCTTAACCTGGGATAAAGAAGTAAATTAGTTGATTGCTATCATGCACTTGAAACCATTATAAGACTATATTTCCAAGATAATATGCCAAAACTATTTATTACTTGAAAATACATTCTATATAGTAAGTGTGTAAAATTCAATTAGTTATGTGTCAAATGTCAATGAAGTTAATCTATTTTTACCACATTGCAGTCTTTTTAAATTAAATATTTCTTTAGACATATTATACATTTATAGTAATTCTAATTTTTGATGTCTTACTTCAGATTATCTAGTATTACATATTATGAAGAGCATATTAAGTTTTATTATGTGTAGTATAAAAGTAATCAAATAAGTAATACTGATACCATTGTCTTATTTTAGATAAACACCTGAGCCTCTACCACTTAAATTTAGGGGCCGGTAGCTAATGGTTTTATATATTTAGTTTATATAAGTTCAGACATTTCAAGATGATAATTGATACCTTGATTGGAAGTTGACATAGAATAGTGTGTGTATATGTGTTTTGTGTATGTAAATGTTCAAAATTAAAATAGCACTTCTTAATTAACTTACAACTAAGACACAACTACTGATCTTCTAGTGGTGTTTTCCTTCTTTTCTAAAACTTAAATACCAAAATTTTATTGGCTAATGATAGTTGGGGATCGTTACTGTTACACAGGCATCATCACAATGTCAAAGGTACGTGTTATACTTTTGGAGTTCAAAGTCAAAGCAGAATTGGATTTACCTTGCAAAAGGGCTTTAATGCCCATGTTACTCCCACTATCCCTTCAATCTTCACAGTGTCCAATGCTCAGACAGATGGGAAGCCCCACAATCATGGTGACTAGCCAAGTACACTGGAGGAAGGCAAGGGTTTTCCCTAAAGGCACAATGTTTGCTATAGATGATACTTTAATCGAGGGCAAAAACAATATATTAGCACACTCAGTTAAAAAAAAGCAAATGCACTTATAGTCTACATGGAACAGTACAAAAATAATCAATACACAGAACACGATACATAGGATCCAGACTAGACCAGACCAGAATGACCATTTCAGGAACAAGAGCTATCATCGCCTCCTTAGAGAGGAGAAAATGAATATTTATAATTCACTGTGTGTTTAGATTCACATTTCAGAGTCTAAGTGCAGCTACCAAGAAAGCTTTGCTTTGCCTTTATAAAATTTCAAATAAAAGAATCTCTGTACCATTTCTACATGTAAACACTTTGAATGATTAACCCTACAGAGCTATTTTCTGTCTAATCATCTGAAACACCAAGTATGCAAATAAACCAGTGTGTCACTGTGCAGAGTCCAGATGAAGGAATCTGCATTAGATTTGCAAATTGCTCATAATCTACATGAAAAAATGAGCAAATATTAAGTGGAAATTTCTAACTTTAAAGTCGTCTGGTAAAAAAAATAAACTCATTCATAGAGAATTTCCCACTGTTAGAATTGTTCAAGGAGACTATTTAATCACTTTTTTCTGGAATTCGATACGATCTTTCTGCATTAAGAAAAGGAATCTCACATTTTAAGAACCTAAGTTTGTAGTATCTAATCCGTTTACACAAATTGATCAGATTTCATGTAGTTATATCGTGGTTAGTCTTTTTCTTAAAGACTTTCTTTAAGCCTGGAGGACATCATGTTAAATGAAGTGTCAGGCATAGAAAAATAAAAACTGCATGTTCTTACTCTTAGGTGGGAACCAAAGAAATAGGTTTAGCCCTAGAAGTGGAGAGTAGAATTGTTTTTAGAGGATGGGATGCATAAGAGGTAAGAGAGGAAGGGCAGAGGTTGGTTAATAAATACAAAATTATATTTATATAGGAAGAAAGGATCTAGAACTCTATAACACTGTAGGGTGAATATAATTAACAATGATTTGTTATATATTTAAAAACAAACTATTAGGGAAATTTAAATATTCCCAGGCTCAAATTGGTAAATGTTTGAGATGATGTCTATGCTAATTACCCCAATTTGATCATCACATGTTGTATACATTTAATGAAATACCATTCCATATTCCATAAATATATACAATTATTGCATGTGAAATAAAAGCAAAAGAAGAAACAAAAAAAGGGCAAGAGAAAAAAGGAAAATGGGTAAGAGAATTTAACAGATGCTTCACAAAATAGGATATCCAAATAGCTATCAAACCACTGAAAATGTACTCAGCTCAATTAATCATTGGGGATATGGGACTGAAACTTACAGTGTGATAGTACCACATATCCACCAAAAAGCTAATGTAAAAAAGACAGGAATATATTTTTCATGAATTTGAGGAATATGGAGCAAGTGTAACTTATACTGTGGTGAAAGGAGTGAAACTCTGTACAATCATTTTTGAATTATTGGTAACTTCTAGAACTGAATATGCTAACCCCCAATGATTCATCAGTTTCCCTTCTACATATATGCTGACAGAAATGCACACACGATGTTCGTAACATTACTAACATTAATAGCCTCAAACTGTTAAAAATCTCCAAGTGCACACCAATAGCAGAAATTTTTAAAAAATTGTTCCTCATTCATACAATAGGTTATTTCACAACAATGGGAATGAGAAACTGCAAGCTACATGCGACCACTCAGATGAATTTCAAACATTGTTCAGACGATGGAGCCAGATGCAAGTGAGTGGGTGTTTTTATTTCCATTTATGGGAAATAATTATGTTCAAAACAGGTAAAACTTATTGATACCATTAGAAGAAAGGATAATGGTTACCCTTGGATTGGTAAAGCATGGAAGAAAGTAGAAGGGTCTTTCTGGGAAGCTGGTAATACTCTGTTTTATGATAGGAATGCTCATTTCACAGCTGAATAATCTTACTGAAATTCATCCTCTGTCCATCTATGATTTATAACATGACATTTTCTCTAGTTTTGTTTTATTTAATAAAATTTCCACCCTCCTGAAAATAATACAAATTGAAATAACTTATTTGTATTATTATGTAAGAAAAATATTATATATAAAAAATAATCACACAATTAGATGGCTATACTTTTCATTGAATTATTATCTTATATATCATCAAATGGCTAAGTAAACTTTAAAATTTTAGTATACTGTTTACTTTAAAAATTTATTAGATGTCTAATATTTTCTGCTAAAAGGTAAGAGATAACCAGTATTCCAGATACACAAGTCACCTGACCTTAGTGAACTTTAGATTAAATCAAGATCTTTGTTATCAAGTAAATTAGGCCTATATGCAAATAGAACTCTTTTAATTTCAGTTAAGCTGCCTTTTATGGTACCAACCATTGGGCAAAATATTTATAGACACATGGATAGAATCATTTACCTCACGGTCTATTTATTCAAACCAATATATTCATGTGGATTTTAAATTATGAGTTTTCTCAAAAAATGAATGCAAGTAGTAAATTGAATTAACCCGCTATTTTTCCACTCAATTATAGCTCTTAAAGATCTAAAAGAGAAACATCTGTTGAGCCGGTACTAAAAGCTGGTTGCTGACTGAGAGCAGCAGGAGAGCTTGCAGTTAATCATCTGTATTCCTACCAGGAGCCCCGCTCTCCAGTGTGAATTACCTCTGATGGTTTCTTGAAGGATAAGACGCTACTTGGTAGTCTCCAGGTAAAAGCAGTGAAAGTCTCAGCAGGGAGAAACCGGGAAGTGGCATTTTAACTAAAGGAGGAGGGGTTTTAACAGTTTCATTGGTAGCTCAGAGGGTTGTATCCGCACCTCTCTGGAAAGCACAGAATAAAACCTGCTTTAAAAGAAGGGCTTAGCCTTAAGTATACCAAATAAATTGTCAGTTTACTGTGTCTTAACAAGGTGTTAACTTGAATAAACAGTATGTTGGATAAACTTCGGTTTAATCTGAGTAACTTAGCAGAGAGGGAAACCAAATGATCTGTCCACGTTAGAAACAGACACAGGCAAGCAAGAAATGGAGCAGAGCGAATTTTTTTTTCCTTACTAGATATAAATCATTTGTTCACTAAAAATTCAACCTTCACCTATTCTTAAATCTTAATGATGAATATAAATATTTATTATTTATGGATTAGGAAATAGAAAATTTCTCTTTCCTCTCTTTCTTGTTTTATTCTGTGTAGCATTTTCCCAGTGCTGAGAAGCTAGTCTACTCTCTCTTTCTTCTCTTCTTTATCTTTTTATTTTTCTTTCCTTTCCTTCCTTCCTCCATCCCGCTCTCCTTTCCTTCCTTCCACCATTTCCCCTTCCTCCCCTCGACCTTCCCCTTTCCCTTCCTTTCCCTCTCTTTTCTTTACTTTCTTTTTGATTCACTGGAGAAAGAATTTCTACATCCACTTTACAGATATAGTCAGATAACTGCAGCTTTCTATTTTGTAAGATAAATAATCAACATTCCTTTTAATTTTTCAATCATTTACATTAAGCAATATAGTAACAAATTTTGTGAATTCTCCTTCATACCTTTTTTGGTTTTTTTTTCTTTTTGCAGGTTTGGGCCAGGGCTGGGTTTGAACCTGCCACCTCCAGGATATGAGTTTGGTGCCCCACTCCTTTGAGCTACAGGCACCGCCCTCCTTGGTGTTCTTTTTTATTATTATTGTATTTTTATTGTTTAGGATTCATTGAGGGCTTAAAAAAATTAGGTCACACTGACGGTATTTGTTAGATAAAGTCCCACTTATAATTGTGTCTCGCCCCAAAGAGGTGTACCATACACCGTGACCTCCTTCCCCCTGCCTTCTTTCTCTCTCCACTTGCTCATTCCCCTGCACTCTCCCTTGTATTAGCTCATCTGTTGCTTTCATATTAGAATAGAGTACATTGGATTCTTGCTTCTCCATTTTTTGCTGATGCTTTTCTAAGAAGAACGTGTTCTACCTCCATCTAGGTTGATGCAAATGATGTCAACGCTCTATCTTCTTTTTTTTTTTTTTGGCAGTTTTTGGCTGGGGTTGGGTTTGAACCCACCACCTCTGGCATGTGGGGCCAGCGCCCTACTCCTTTGAGCCACAGGTGCTGCTCAACTCTTCATCTTTTTTAGTGACTGAGTAGCATTCCATGGTATCCATATACCACAGCTTATTCATCCATTCCTGAGTTTAGGCTGTTTCCACATTTTGGCAATTATAAATTGATCTGTGATAAACAGGCTTGTGCAAATGTCCTTATGATAAAAGGATTCTATCTTAATATCTCAATCTAGAGATCGGCATGAACTAAATTCACTGAAACTAACAAACTTACCACATCAATATTTTTCAGAATTATTTATTGAAGAAATTACCACATACATAGACTCCCAGGTGCACATCGTCATATGGGTTCTAGATGGAAGCACTGATTGAAACACATTTTATTTTTAATTTGGAAACAATCAAATTCTTAAAGAGTGGCTGATGAACATTTTGAAATTCCCTGACAACGTATTTGTATAAACATCTCCAAATTTGATTTGCACTTCTGTTTATTATGTAGGAATAAGAATATATTTATACAATACTAAAGTTTGCATATCTAGGAAATCATTTCAACTGCCATAAAGGACTGCAGGTATTTGAAGAATTTCTCATTTTGGTTTTCAGTCAAAGCATGGGGTTGCTATACTGGTTGTAGTGCTTCTTCTTACTATCAAGTTAAAATTGAGATGCTACTAACAAATGAGAGAGGAAGAGCATGGCTGACATGAAAGAGATTCTCAAGGGTGCCCCTTAGTCCTCACACAGCCTGTCGTTAAATGAAATCGCTGTGCAACTATCACAGCTCAGTTCAGGCTGGACTGATAATGGCCCACATCCTTCAGAAGTGATAATTTGTGTAACTCCATCAGGCAAGAAATTATGAAAAACTGAAGTGCTTACGGAGGGAAAAGGGTGTGCGGAACGGTAGTGGAAGAAGTTAGTTACATATCCCAGCCGTGACCAAGTGACCAGTCGGAGAAGCAGGGGCTATAATAGGATGAGCATTTCTTCATTTTGATACTGTGTGATTTTGTGGTGCGTAGGACCTCTCACATATGCAATTTGTTTGCCTTTCTCTCCTCTGTCATTCCCTAATCACGTTAATAAGATGTGATAGTAGTTCCTACCTCTGTATTTTCGTATTTAAACTGCACCACATCAGTGACAGAGCATGAGTCAACTAGTAGAGGAATGCATAGCACTCTGAGACCAACAAAAGGGAACGCTGCACCATTTATTTGGAAACGGCTAATATGTTTTTGGCTCCATGGGGGATAATTATAATATGCTGGGTGGAAGCACAATTTTGTTGTTTTCAATATTTGGCGATTAATAAGATTTCAGGAGATATTTGTGGTTGGAAAGTTGACAAAGTGTGAACTGGGGTGACTTTATGAAGTAACTTGGCTAAACCTCACTGCATTTTTCAAAATTTTCTTTTCTGCATGTTTCTGGCTAGGGTGGGCATGACAGAACATTTCATGGGAGATTTGGAGGGAGGAAATCAAGCAACAGCCATTCTGGAGCACATACATGCTGTCACTGCTGGCTCCACTCATTAGTGTGGGGAGCAACCAGGTATGCAACTGTCCCACCTTCCCCTGGGTCCTCTATAAGCTTCTTTAACTCTTGGTCTGGTGAGTATGTTTAGTTCCATGGCAATGGGCTGTGGCTTCTGCAAAACAACCATACAAATAAGGTGAGAGGCATTAAGAATTGCCATGGGGTCCAGCCTGTTTTGGTGGCCTCTAGATTGTCCTTGTGGGTTCCTGGTTCTTTGTGCACTTCTTACATCCAACTCCCTCCCCAGCAGCCTCTCTGGTGACCTCCAAGGTCCAGCATCAAACACAAATCCCTAAGGATTTGACCTTATGCACTTGTCTAGGTAAGTGACACTTGGTGTCATCTGGTATCTTGGAGGGCACAAGGCAGACAGTTGGTGAAGGGGAAGATGAATAGGTATAATTTCACAGTGGTTCTGCTTCTTTGGTTGAATCCATACTAATATATTTCCACTGCATTCTGGAAATAAATAGCAATACATTCTTTGCTGGATATTTAGAAGAGAAAAATATGGTGTCACTAACTTATCCTTAATTTTTCTCAGGATCCAAAATTAATCATGCCTTCTCTGAAAGTCAAGAGTAGCATAATACTCAGAACATTGCTTATTTTTCCCTGGGCAGCAATAATTATTAGAAAAATAAAGGTAAAACTTAGGAGTCAGTAGAAACAAATGACTCGGGAAGTCTACAAAAACGATGTTAGCTCATGAAGAATTCAGTTATTGCTAAAGCATGTTAATTTTTCTGTCTTTAAAATGGCAATAATTTCTCAACACTGAGAGGTGCTCTCACTCTTGGAGCTACAGTATTTGCAAAACACTATAATTTTAAAACCTTATGCAAATATTGTTCAAACATAGTATTAAGCGCAGGGCATTTTTATTTTAAAATGATTACATACCATAGCTCGAAAACAAATAATTCTGTAGTTGTTTAAAAAATTGTTAATGTTTGCCTGTGATAAAGTCATTTTCCCTCATCCCTTAGCCATCATATCAAAGGGAACGTAATCTATAATATGTTAAGTTCTCAATGTATTATGTTTTAAAGCAATACTTCATATGTTTGCTCTTCGTGAGGCTTTGGCACTCTCATAGAATATTGGACTTGTCTAGAAACTGTAGCTATCATTTTATTTTTCTTCCTAAAATGCTTAAAACAGTTTTGCTTTGTCATAATTTGTTCTTGTTTATTTTAATAATATTACCATTTGTAAAACTCTGATGAATTTCCCTGAAAGGCTGACTGCATCTGAGAAACATTCCTCTTTCATTTGGCTGGGTATTTCATGACCGAGAAAATACAGTGTTGCAGTCAAGCATCAGGCTTCAGAGCAAACAACTGACTTCCAAGCCTGGCTCTGCTTATCTCTGTGCTACAACCAACAGTGTGCGTGAACATGTCTACCATCTACCTTCAGGATGTGTTTGCCGATCAAATGAGCTAATTCACGTATAATCCTTCAAATATTGCCTGGCATAAAGGAAACATCCATTAAATGTTACGCATAATAATATCTTCTTCTGTACCTGCTAATAAACTACAGAAACATATGGACCTAAAAGATAAGACTCGTGATTAACAAAAGAGTAAAGATCTTAGACATAAAAGTAAGATATATATCTTTTGAATAAAGGCTTCTACAGAAAGATGCACATAAGTGTTTTGTAACTAGCAGTGAGGTCTTTAACTCTATATAACTTTGAAATGAAATTGTAAAGTATCATAAATTCCTCTCCGTAGTTTCTTCATATTTTCTTTGAATTTGTTCAGGACCAATAGATAGATCCAAGCACTATTTGACAAAACACTACTTTTCAAAAAGTAGGAACAGCATGCAATTACCTCAGCATGATATTTCTTTGGTAATTGCAGATAAATTGACAAAATATCTTGACTACTAGGCAACCAGAGTATTGATTCCAATTTACTAGGCTATAAGAAAAAGTGATTTTCCTTTAAGTTACAATGTAAGTACTCACTTTTTTTTAATGACAAATACAGATCTTTCCTATCAGACATTCAAAGTTTTTATGGAAAAATCACATGATCATTAATCCTCAAGATTGGCATTCTCTATCTTTTTGCAAGTATTTGCTTGCTAATTATTTTTATGTTGAGTAATTCAGTAAAAAATTGCATATAATGTAACAGTCTTTTTTGATGCATTTTATCAATCTTTGTCCTAGATTCAGACACTTCAGAACTCCCTGATTATATTCTTTTTCTGGAGAAAAGTAGAAAGTCACAGATGCTTCTTTTTAATAATTTCCCACCACACATATACTCACATACACATTTTCTGTATATCTTACAGATTCATGGAAAATCTCTTTCCAGTTATTTTCAATTCTTTTTTATTTTTGCTTGTTTTATATGCAGTATCCTTTATGGAAAGTTGATTAATCCTTTATTCTATAGTAAAGCTATGCTCTGCATTAATTTTAGTTGGGTACACACTGGTACTAAATTAAATTTTGTTTAATTATCATTACTTTCTATATTCTTCGAATTGATCTTGAAAAAGATGTGTGCATTCCTAGTTCATTTATGGCTGATGTCTTTTCTGAGTATAATAATGTGCCATCCATTTAGTTCTAATTATAAGTTGTGTTACCTAACTAAAACCACACTATTCTCACGGATTATAAGGTTTTGGATTCATCACAGATTTAATAACAGACATCAAAATGAGAGAGTATGATGAGACTCCATTAGCTTAAAAAGGGTAGTGGAGTTTTTGTACTTTCACAAGGAAAATTCAATCAGTGATACCATCTGTATCATACCATTAGATATGATATGAAACTTCAAACATACAATTCTTCTGCTATTGGGAAGTAGAGTTTTTACTGAGCAGTATAAGCAGTCAGCAGTGGCTCTCTTATTCCCTTTAGAATAAGACTTTCTTATTCTAAAGTCTGTCTAGACTCTACTGGTTACTCTGAGGCATGCTTGGAATCAGGTCACTGTGGGTAGCTCTATGTACGTGACGAAAAGCATCACGGAGGACAGTAAAAAGTAGTGTTAATTTATCAAAGGCCACTTTATAACATTTTGTAAATCCCTCATCCTATTCTAAAATTACTTGATGAAAATTCTTCATAAATGTCTTGGCATATCCTAAGTAAGCACACTGATGCTAAATAGGGAAAGTGTGCTTTCTGAAAGCAGAAAGATATCTTGTCGTGGATAGAAATTATAATGGCTCGAGTTCCTGCCCAGTCTGCAATCCTTTCTCCCATTAGATCTTTTCTGGCATATACTCTTCTAAGCTGAAAACACTACGAATGGGTATTTTAAAGATTGTTAGGGAGGAATTATAGTCTAGAGAAAACTTATATGTAAGGTAGATGGTGTTAGGCATAATAAAGAATGACACGTTTTAATTTACTAAATCTAGGGCATGCTGCATAGCCATCATGGTTACTAAGGTAAGAAAAATCATCAAGTGACTTCCATTTTTCATGGACAGTCTAAATTGCATAATTCTTTTGTTCAATCCAATCTATTAATGACAGTACATTGCAATGACACTAGCAAATCAGTTGATACTAAGTAAAATCTGAATTTTTTTTTTCAGTTTCTTGGCTGGAGCTGGTTTTGAACCCTCCACCTCTGGCATATGGGGCCAGCACCCTACTCCTTTGAGCCACAGGTGCCGCCCTAAAATCTGAAATTTTGAATGCTAAAGATGAAGTGTAATAAAACACAAGAGGTAGGATTTTGTCTTCATTCATGTTTCATCTTCCTCCATCTTTCCCTTTTTCATTCTTATGGAAGGTAATCTTCCTTTGCATATTAACTTGAAGTTGTGATATGAAAAAATTAGATTAATTAAAAATACAAAAATTTGTTTGAAAGATGCTCCAGTCTAACTAATTTGAATGAAGCTGTTATTGCCATGAAGCTATATGAAATATTTCTGTTATCTTTTTTCCAGAACAGAGCCAGGGATTACATTAATTGCCCAGCACTCTAACTTGATGGAATGCTGCTAAAAAAGCCTCATGTCTTCAGAAAGGCATGGGGGATGAAAACTCTGATAATGATGTGGCAGGAGGATAAAGCATAAAGACAGCTGAAGAAAAAACTAAGCCCAGACCACACATGTGAGACTGACCTCTACGGACTGAAATATAAATCAAAGACATTACACTGCCATCGTTAGGACTGCAAAATGGCTGCTTTTCAACTGAGTCAAACACTGGAGTAGAAGCTTTTCTCAAAAACCATGTCTGAAAGAAAACTACCTTCAAAACTTATGGTCGCAGCTGGAACAGGGGACATAAATACAATTACTGTTCTCTAGACATGACCTCTAAGATCACTCATAGCTCCAGGCAGCACTGTAACCACACAGCTTGTCTCCCTGGTTACGTGTCACATTGACACTGCCCTTTGACCTGTGTCAGAATCGATGCTTCAGTGGCACTGTACCGTCCTCCCAAACCCTCTTCCAGACATCTCATAATTTAAGGCAATCCCCACTCTGTTAGTGTAATAAGATGGAATCACATTGTGTTTGACACATCTTCTTTATTAATTGTAGCATATGGGAATTTTCTGGAAAAGCCTTTAGATGTTGAAAGGGAAAGAAGAGGAGATTTTAGCATGTGGAGCTTGAATATTTAGCTATGACTCCTGAGCCACCCGTGGTATTTCTCTATGAGCGAATTTGGAACAGAAATCATTATGTTGAAAGAATGAGACTCAATAAGCACATATATAAAAGAACTTTCTTTTTACCTTTCACTCCATGCTGCAGGATTCAGTCTAGCTTTGCTTCTCTTGGATGAAATTTGAAATCTAGGGCATGCTGCACAGCCCTAGCTTACTGTACGGTAAGAAAAATCATCAGATGACTTCCATTTCTCATGGACAGTCTAAGTTATATAATTGTTTTGTTCATCCCACTCTCTTCATTTAAAAAGTATGAGCTTCATATAAAATTGAAACTCCCCTGATTTCAATCCACAGTGAATGCCGCGGTGTGGCATGGACATTCTTACAGATTAATAATGTTGTGAGGGAGCATCACGTTCTCATGAGTGGCAGATGTTTAAAGTTGACATTTTTTCCTCATTGGGGGTGGTCTTTTCAGTGCCCACTGCCCCATCATTAGAAATCTCTTTTTTGTGGGTCTAGTCTGCTGGTTACATTCGGCCGTGGCCGTCATCGTGTCCTATGCAAACAGAACAACCTATTCTGTTCCCAGAAGAAAACTATGGAAATTTATGTCTTACATTGTCAGTAACTTATTTTAAAATAATTAGACATCACAAGTGTGGTATTTTTGAAATATGCACTACCTTATACTGTATAGGTATTTGGTTACCACCTGAAAAACTCAAGAATATTCCATCCAGGTGTGAGTAGTTAGCATTTAAAAATTAAGAACTTTTTCATTTTTTACTGAAAGACGTAAGGAACCCATGGAAGAATCTTAAAGTCAAAGGTAGATTTCAACTAAAAACTTTTGAATATATATATATATATATTTTAAAACTTTAAAAGTATAAAGATTTAAAACTTTAAAAATTTTATATATAATACTTTTATATATAACATTTTTATAAATATAATTTTTATGAATATAAATTTTATAAATATAAATATATATTTTATATATAAATATAAAACTGTAATTATATATAAAACTTTTATATTAAATCTTCTTGACAAGTACTCATTTCAGCAATTGTATGTATATGTACATATATATAAACTATACATAGATGTAAACCATATGTATGTATGTATATACTTTCTAAAAAAGTATATATGTACTTACATAGTACTTTTTTTTTTTTTTGAGACAGAGCCTCAAGCTGTCACCCTGGGTAGAGTGCCGTGGCATCACAGCTCACAGCAACCTCCAATTCCTGGGCTCAAGCGAGTCTCTTGCCTCTGCCTCCCAAGTAGCTGGGACTACAGGCGCC